>MOOZ01000212.1:519338-531017 GCA_002930495.1 Cecropterus lyciades | reverse complement strand
ATGCTCGTTTGCTACTTCCATACTATAAAAAAAAAACTGCATTTTCTATATCGTCCAACTCAAATTCGAGTTAGTACCTACGTATATCACAAATATTCCAAATGGTTACCGAGATGCCTTACAATGTTTACATAATTCGTCTGTTAAGCAGTTAGTGCCGTCTATGGAGATCTTTAACTGACCCTAAAAAGATATCAAGGATACATTCCAGTAGGATTGTAAATTCGTTCTTAGATTGTTCATTGATGATTATTACTTCTAAGGATTAAGCTAAAATAATTTGAATTGATTTGTACGCAATTGATTTATACGTAACATTATGCATATAATCTATATTGGGCGCACGCACATATGATTGTCGGATCAGTAAATCGTAAATGCCATTACGCTTATCGGTCATATCCATAACCTATCAGAAAAATTACATATTGTCGTCAGGCAGTCATTTGGGAAATTTAAAATTACATCGTCATACTTATGCGTGTTTATACAATTAAATCATAACATCAAAGATAAATAAATAGGTACGTTAACATTGTGAAATAGAGCATTGCAGTAAATTGAAAATGTCGCTATGATTATCGGCAGCCTCCATCTAATTTTCCATATAACACGTATATGGAAAATTACAAGATTAAGTTAGCTCTCTTGGTTTATGATCTATTATTATTTATCATTTAATTTTTTACTAAAAAATATAAAACACACTAGATTTTTTCTTTAGAAATATGCTGTGCAAATATATGTAGATTCAAGTGGAAAGTATGACAAAACAAGCATAACTTGCAATTTTATTTAATTAGTTTTCGGAAACAACCACAAGCATATATTATCGTCTCCGTTCAGTCGCGCGTAAAAAAATATAGAATGGAATTACATAATGAATTAATTACAAATAGCACAACATCAATTCCTTTAACAATCAACAAAAACACATTGTCCAGAAAAAATCTATCCATCTTAATAAAAGTCGAATCGAAATCCTCTGAAACGTGTTCAATAAATGCAGGCACTTGCCCTTCTTTGATTATGAAAAAGGTGAAGAGAGGTGCTAAGGGGCAAAAAGGTGGAGTACCAAGGGAAAAGGGTATGCCGGGAAAATTGTGTAAAAGCACCCTCGAGTGAATCTCAACTTCAGAGTGCGTTTATATTATCTTGGCGCGAATATGCCGAATAGTCTCTATTTATGACATTACGGAAACAATGAGGAAATTGCTCTGAATTTATTTATATAGCTAAGATTATGTACGTCCAAACTGCACATAATTGTATTTTGTTCAAATACATTTCATCCTACACCGGACATGGTACTTTTCTTTTCCATGTGTTCTAATTGCAACCGTTTTAAACAATTTGAGTTGTAAAATGTTACGTAAATAATGCCATAAATAAATAAATATACTCATATTAAAATACATCTATTTTATTAAATGAGAATGACCAATTTTATTAATCAATATCAAATTGAGTCGGTTGCTAAATGACGATAAAATTAACGAATAAACCTAAATAAACTAAAATAGGTTTCCAAACTATTTAGAAGAAACACTAAAACGCTAAAATTCTAAGTTTCATAGTAATACCGTTCGCAGTAAAAGAGCGCTTTACATAAATTATGTTTAAGCCCTTAAACCAATTTAATTCAAATAGTATATTATAAATTCATTAGAGTTTTGCAATATAAAAGACTACCATCTTTCGTATAAATCCTTCAAATTAAGTTGTTCACTGTTTGCAGACTAAAGTCTCAGTAAACACAATTAAAACGGCATCTCGCATGTGGACGGATTCCGGCAGACTTAAGGTATAATTTTCTGTTGTAAATCCGGGTTTTAAGGAGGCCTTTCAATATTCCAAGTCCGCCCTAATGGGAAATTTTAACGTCACTAAGATACTTTGTATCAAAGTTTCAATTCTTCTGAATAAGTGTATTATTCTCATCATCATTAAATTCATTCATGTAATGGCAGTTATTTGTTACTTACTAATGTTTTATTACTTAAATGCATACCACATACAGTAGCTACAGCTTCATTTTCTATTAAACCTAAAGGTGTTAGTTTATTTTTTTATGTATTAAATTAATATTGCGTTTATTTGCCATGCATCAGGAATATATGCCTTGTCATGATTTTTCCACACATTGATATACCCATTTTAAGATTTTTAAATCAAAAATAATATTGTTTGTTAAATATGACGATATGACATATCTTTGGCAGGAATTTGGATATATAACAAGTGATGTCGGAGAATATTAAACTGTTACAAGCTACATGGCAGCGACACACCGAACTTAATTAAATATTTGTATTTTATAGTTAAAATTGTTTAACAATTGTTACCAACTACTCAATAGCCCCACAACGAACATATTTAATAATTACAATTTATTACTAAAATTATTAATTAGCATTGTTATTTATTTTTGTATTAATTTGGCAATTTTAAATGTAATTAGTCGATATTTGACTCTCAATAAAAGAATATAAATAGGGTAGAATATTATTAAAGTGCATTAAAAATATGACCATCGGGTACGGTTACTCTGCCCGTTAAATATACGAAGTGTGTTAAAATCATCTCTGCGTCTCATTTTGCAAAACCCACGTCTGTAATACAATATTGGACCATTCATGACCCATAGAAATTAAATTAAAATTTAAAATAAAGCATAAAATTAAAGCGTTTGTATAGTAGGTAGCAGGTATGAATTGATACTGACGATAATCAACGTTTATCGACTTTTGTACTCATAAGTATACATTAAGTACCCGAAAGTATACTAAATCATACATCTACATTACTTATTATTGAAATTCCAGATTCAGAATTAGCAACTGTATCTACGTGCCTCTTAATTTGGAAAGCCATTTGATTGGAATCGACGATCAACGATTCGGGAATTGGGTTGGGGGTTACGTATAACTAATTCAAGTGCAACGTGCGTTATATGCGAATTACGGTAGTTTCATCGATTCGGATAGTGCATTTCGAATGAATAGATTCACAAGTATCACATCACTGAGTTTATATGTTTTGGAAGCGTAGAAATAATGTTAAATACATGGAGTATGATGAATATAAGGTTGGTGAAAACCACCACACAAATTCCAGTCTTATAGCAATAGTTTGATTTGATTATTTCAGTTTGTAGGGCAACAGCCAAAACTTACACTCAATTTTTTATAATTCCAACGTAGTGTATAAAAATAGACATAGAATAAAATCTTGATCCTGAAATACTTAAATTTACTTTTAAATAAATAGTAGTAATTGAAATAAAAAATAATTCTCAAGCCAATAGTTCTAAAAAATCGATATTGCTCGTACCAGAGCCAGCAGCGGTGTGAGTGAGTATTTTGATTACGAACGACTAATATAGGCCCTTCGTCCTACCCTCTTTACTTTAGTAAAAATTTCAACGTTCTTAATAAAAAAGTACATTAGTTACTTATGTGACTTCTTTTACCATAGCAAAACATCTGTCGAAGTTATTTTTTTTATATAGATGAAATGTTGTTAAACCATCATGCATTTGTTTTTACACACACAATTTGGTACTCGTAAACAACTCGTACTCGTAACAAATTTTACGTTGGAATAATTGGTATTCTAAATAAGTATAAAGCCATAGCATATGAATATAAAAAATGCAAAATGTTAAATTCGGTTTAAAGATACTGCACCCCTGGATATAAAAGTGTCGTTCACCGGCTTTTACGGCTACCGGAGATGAGACCTTCCCAGTTTTAAACAGCTGCATATTGCATCATGGAGCGGAACTGCAATAAAATCGGGATCTACCGTTATGAGTTCTCTTGAAAAGTATAACAATGGCATTATATGGTCTGCGTTTTATATGAATCAGCGTTGAAAAGCTGGCACTGGCAAAAACTGGCAATATGGTATAATATACTCGTCTGTAAAAATATGAAACACACAACTTGACAATATTAAATTTTACATTCCTTTTAAATGGCTCTCAAACTGTTTACAACACAGTGGATATAACTTAATAAGTATATATAAAAAGTATAATAAATATGTATACAATATTGTTAATAAAATTTAAATATAAAAAAAGCGTTAACGTTTAAAATACTTACTGTGCTTCTTAGATACCTAAGGAACATTATTTTTAGATATGACATCTAAGGTGCTAATATCGTTATCACTTGTACTTACATATAAAGGAAAACTTTCAATAAACGTACATCCATTTTATCAAAGCTCCTAAAAGAGCATGGGATTGGGTTTGCATGAATTCGAAAACGCGGGATTCGTCCCTTTGATACGATAGACCTCAAATCTCTCCCAAACTTCGTACCCGTGCTTATATCTTTTGTGGAAAACCGAACTTAGTTAAAAGTTCTTACGCAAACTATCTGTAGTATTTATAGAATGAATGTTAGTTATGACGATATTGAATTGGTGGAAACAACTTGAACACTCGGAATTAATTATTTCATATAGATAGATTTTACTTAACGTGAAGTATTTTCACTGACACAATCTATAGCTATATCTATAAGATTCAATTATTCAACAGATAATTCCATTAAACCCACTTTAATTGACGAGTCTGATGCAAACAGAAGATTTCCGTCTTCGTTTTTGACTGAGTCAGATTTCGAATGTTTGTATTATTAGTTTGAAATTGAAACGTCTTATACGCTTAATACGCTTATACGTCTAATACGCTTAGTTGGGATTAAATTGATAAAAATGAGTAAGTACGCCAAACAATACAATATAATTAGTTTTTGTGTGCCTTCTATGCAATGCATCGAATCCCAGTGGTGCACTAATTGGTAAAGCGTTTTCATTTAACTGAAATATTAATGCATAAGTGAACATTTATTCCTTATTTTTTGGTATAAAACATATCCTTAATGAAAGAGATAGCAGAATATATTCAAACACCAAATATCGAAAATCGGAAATTGCGGTAATACCTATAATCAAACTAACTATATTAATATATAAAAACGAAATGAATTGAGAGCTATTATCAAGATTATCCGGCCAATCTAGTTTGAATTAATTAGCAGGGATGAAATTACTATCTATAGACCAATATCTGTTTTGACCTATATCTCAAAATTCATGGAAAAAATTCTTAATAAGACACTCCTGGACTACCTCGACAAATTCAACATTATCTCTAAGTCGTAGTATGGCTTGCTTAAGGGCATTTCCAACGAGAATGCTGTATCTCATTAAATTAATCGTTCAACAAGTTGATAAAGGCAAAAAGTGTTTGACGGTGTTCTTAGACTTAAAATGGACTTCGATACAGCCTCGATACCTATTTTGCTGAGGTGATTAGAAAATCTGGGTTTTAGGGATAAATCTCTAACTCATTTTGCAAGGTACCTTAAAGACAGAAAACAGTCCGTCAAAATTAGAGGCTTCGTTAGAGATGCTGTAACAGTTAATTACGGAGACCCCCAAGGTAGTGTGATTAGTTCAATCCAATTTTTGATATACATAAATCAGTTATGTAATATGGAACTTAAGGACGGCCAAATAATCTGCTATGCGGATGATACTGCAATTGTTTTCTTTGGAGATACATAATCCTCGGCAAAGAACAGCAGAATTAGGTATGGCTAAGGTGGCGAAGTGGCTTAATGAAAACCTGCTAACTAAAAAATTCATAGATGCCCGGACGCAACTGATTGCTACTGTCCGCAAATAAATAAAGTGTAAAATATCTGGGGGTTAGGGTTGACCAGAGATTGTCTGGAATTGATGACAGCCCGGATTAGGAAACTAATTTGGATATTTAAGTCTCTACGCCATGTATGTATAAGATCCTTGTTAAATAAAATATACATTGTCTTGTTTCAATCTACGATGACCTATTGCATTTCAATATGGGGTGGAGCAGCTAAGACCAGGTTTCTGAAACTGGAAAGAACTCAAAGATGCCTGATAAAGGCAATGTACTGCAAACCTGTACAGATTCCCTACCACTGAACTATACATATTATGTTCTTTGCTTTCGGTAAAACTTTAAGTATTGGCAGCAGCATTAAAGATCCATAAATGCTTGAAATATCAGCTTTAATAATAATAAACAGACGTAGAAAATTCACATTGCCCTATACCGACTAATTTAAAAGTAAATTTGCATCCCGGAAATATACTAGACAATCTATTCATCTATACAATAAAATAAACCGTAAAATATACATACACCACTTAAAATATTATCACTGCAATAAAGCTATAACAGATTGGTTATTGAATCTTAATTATAAAAAATAGAATCTCTTCTTGAAAACCTTACCTGACACGCACTCTACACACACATGCAAGCACACTCACACACATCATATTTTATACATATACACATTATACACCCGATACACACTAAAACTAAAATTGTTGTGATTACTTTTATTTTCTTATTATTTTATTTAGTTTAAATTATTATATTGTTGTATAATGTATTTGGTAATTTATATATTTTGTAGTAGGTACTCGGAAATTGTATAAGGGAGAGCGGGGCCCCGTACTACAGGTATTTAAAAGGAGGTACCCGCTAACTATGTACTACTTTTTCAAATCGGACCCTACTGGTCCGATTTGAAAAAATCTTTCGAATTCCCGAGATTATCGCGTTCAAACAAACAAACAAACTCTTCAGCTTTATAATATTAGTATAGATAGAGTAAATAGTTATTATTTGATGAAGTCTTGTGGTCGCGCCGATATATATAGTCTTGTTAATTTTGTGAGAAATATTTTTTGTCTACATTTCGTGCTTATATATTTATTCAAGTTCCTCTTTTGATAAGAAATATTTCGTTATTTACAGCATCAATAGGTAGAAAGATCAGTAGATTCTCTAGAGTCTAGACATTCATCTTTGTGATTATCTTAGGTGATTCAATAGTCCGATGTATAAAAAATAATTCTAGTGAGAAAATTCTTCTTTTTTAACTTCAAAGATATTTTGCAGGTATAAATAAGTTACCAAATGGAAGTAAGTTGCTTAATATACATTAAATTCACTACAAAATTAGTGATACTATCCTATTAATATAATAAATATGGAGGTTTATGATATGTTTCGATGTTTTTATTTGATCTCGCCGAATCCAACGAGACACTAAAAAGACTAAAGCTAAGTGCTACTTTTTTGCCATTAAGATTTCAAAAGAAGCTAGCTATTAAAAAAATAAATAATTTGACATACATATGATACATATTTAAATTGGGAAAATTAGCTGTTTTCAGATTTTTTTCTTTGTATGTACACTATTACCCAGCTGGAATCCAAATTTCAAGTTTCTAGGTCGTCTGCAAGTGGGTTATGTTTTTGATATATATGTCAGTCATTCAGTGATAAAAATGAAGATTTTTTTGGCAACACGCTGCTGCGTGTTTAGACTGGTTGTTTTACTGTTAGTTTTATTGACCATAGTATAATTTTCAATTTAAAAAATACTGTCAGTGCTCCAGTGTTCGTAGAAAAATTTAGTCTAGGTGATTTAATTTTGTGTGTGTTTAAAATGTTGTATAAATATTTTATAGTATTTTATAACAATTATTACTAGAAAACTGGTGATATTTAGCATATAATTTCAAAAAATAACGCAGAGTTTTAGGACTAATATTTTAATACACTTTTTTCTCTATATATATTTCTAAAGTATAGTAGGTATGCTTAATCAGTATACAACAATAATAATAATAATAGTCATATTATATTGATCTCTATTTTAATAACCTGAAATAAAATATCAAATGAAATATGTAAAGTACCTATCGATTTCCGTCTCCGTAAAAGACTATTAACTTAAGGACGTTTAGCTAGATCGTTTCAGTAATATAAGCAAAGCGAGCAAAAGCTTCAAATTCCGCCGATGCTCATTTTCTATAGTGCTCGAGTTTACCTCAGGGCTTCAGGAAATTCTGAATCCCCCATTTACCTTTGGTATTATTTGAATTGTCTTTTAACTAGTATAATTTTTGAAAATACGCAATATTTATTATTTCAGTATTTTCAAAAATTATGTGGTAGTACAGTCTTATAAACCTTGCATAATAATTAATTTTAGACATGTTTTATACTTTGGTATACGGACGAATGAGTGTAAAGGAACAAGTTTTGTATAACATCGGTTTGAGGGTCACTAAAAAACTAACTAAATATAGGAAAATTTTCCTCAATTATTTAATTAATAAGCTAAGTAGGCAGGTTTCAGATTCCGTAGACGCAATTTTTTGTAGTGCTCGGTTTTAATTAGAGGCTTCGGTCTATTAGGGTTCTGTAGCCAAATGACAAAAATCGGAACCCTTTTAGAGTCGTCATGTTTGTCTATCCGTAAGTCATAGCCACTTTATTCGGAAACTATTAAGACTACAGAGTTGAAACTTGGTTGGTAAGTTTATTCTATAAACCGTTTTCAAATTTATGTACGAAAATAAAAAATATATTAAATTTAGGGGGCTCCCCATAAATAGAACTGAAACTAAAAAAAAAACATCTTACCTACACGTGTCTATCTATAGAAAAGTCTTCAAAAATGACTGAGGTTTCTAAAACCATTTTTTTTCAAAGTTGATTGTTTGAGAGAAGCCCTTTCAAAAGCGGTAAAATGTCCCCCCCTAACTTTTAAACAGAGAGTGAAAAATCTGGATGAAAGGTATATTATAGATATCAAAGAAAAATTTCAACGAAAATTAATTCCAACAAGGTACGGTTGACAGCTTTTGAGATATAGCACTTTTTTAAAAAGCAAATAACATAACTTTGTAATTCATACAAACACTATGGAAAACAAACTTATTTTGGTAGTTGGAAAACTGTTCAACTTAATTTATTATTTTTACAACAGATCTATATTCTTTCTTCAATACGGAATCGTTCGCCTGCGAGTCTGACTCGTACTTGGCCGGTTTATTACATAGTCGTAGCACGTTTGTTAGGATGAATGCATGTTTGCTACTCTTCTATGGAAAAAATACTCATCGGATTTGGCTGAAATTTGGCGCACCGATAGTTTATTAACTGAATGAACACATGGGATACTCATTACGAATAATCTGTACAAGATTATTCGTAATGAGTATCCCAAAAAAACGAAGCAAAACGTTTAAACAAATAGAAGAATATTCATCTGTGCCTACATTACAGATACCCAGATAGATATATTTAACGATTTAGGATGAAACATGGTTACAACGTTTTTATTGTAGCGGAAATACACTTTGATCTTTGACATAGAAGAGCAGGATATATGTATTGTTTCAAACAGAGAGATTCCATGAATCGGATAGATGCAACTCTGGTAGTAATAATCTAGTCAGCGTTCTGCAGTGAATGTCTGTATAGAATAGCCAGGTATATCCAATTTAAATTTTTGATGCGTCTGCATTGAATTCACATTACCATACTTTTATGTATATTCTCTATGATTAAAAAATGGCAGTTTCTAAATTCAACTTATATTTTAATATGTAGTGTCTGACCTAAACAGGTTTTTCAGTCGAAACCGAAATCGAACTTTCAGCCTGGCTCTTAGTTTGGGCCGAAAGCGAAACTTACGTAAACATATTTTAAATTACTATTGTACATATACTGAAATTTAGTGTATTTCTCACACATTTATTTGCATATTCAATACAGATAGTTAAATAGTGTTAAATTAAGTTTTTGACATTTTTTGGCCGAAACTGAAACTAAGGCCGAAACTGGCCAAAAACGAACTTACGATGGGCCACTATTAATATGTATCATGTTTGTTAAGGGGTAAGTTCAATATTATCAATTCTTTCTAGAATTTCGTTTGTCAAAACGAAATACGGAACTCTACACATCATTCGTACCAGATACACTCTGTCTACCTGTCTGATTTTATTTGAACAGGTATATCTAATTAACATGTAAAATATGTCTGTTAGGCTAAAATATGTGTTCAATGGATCACTAATACTTTTCTAAGTGACTGTTTGTTTAAAAGAACAGCACACACATTAAAAATATGTTAATATAAATTTTAAAGTGCGTGCTGTATATAGTAATTTTAATATACAGAAAAAAGAAAGGAATCTTCTGTCTTCTTCTTTCTGCTCCTCTCTCCTCCTTTCCATCTTTTCTCTTTTTTCTATATGTTACAACATTGCATTCAAAATTTCGTTTAAAAGCCGCTTTAAAATAGGTGCATTATGAATACAAAAGGCATTTTCATTTTTTAACGTTTGTGTACGTATTATTTTCTTGAAGAGTTTTGTTAATACTTGTACGAGTACATATGTATATTGTTTTGTTATTTGCGTATGACTTCATCTTTTTATATAAGAAAATGAAAATAAAAATTACCACCAAAATATAATATAGAACAAAGTATATAATAATATTGGCTAGAATGACAGCTTCCTAGCTGACATACCTACTTATAATACGTTTGATAACAAAGACAAACAAATGAAACACAAAGTGCCTCCCGTACATAGCTTTTAGTGTGGGAGGCTGAATACACATTACTCTACAAATTACCTACATTTTTTACTGTCAAAACATACGGCAAATTTAGAGTACGTTGCAATAGTTTATATATGTTTGTACAGCCTAACGTATTACCTTTATACTCGTATAGTTTGATGTTTTGACGAATGGCTAGCTTTTAGAGTTTTATTATGCGTTTATGTCGATCTATATGGAGTAATGGTCTCCACGCGGATGGTACTCGGTAGAAATTACTGATTCTACTCCCAGACGAACAGACACGTGATAATTTTATCGGTCGAATCGCATGAGAAACGGAATCTGTTTTAAATGCTCCCTAAATTGTAAAATACTGAGGAGCCAGCTTAATTTGTAATAGTCGATAAAATACAATGAAGATTGAAAGATTATATAACATTAACATGAATTATTCCGAATGTAAGTAATATTACTAGAATATATAAAATATCATCGTTAATATTGTTTCTGTATGTCTTTTGATTACTTTGTGTGTGTATTTCATTCTTCGCAATAAAGATTTTTTTCCTTCTTTCTTTAATTCTCTTTAAAGGTGAGGCAGAGGTGAAGAGGATGAGGGTAAAATGATTATACAATAAATATGTTATTGACATTTATCTCCTGCTTATATTAATTTATTTCCGTAACCTATATAACTAATTTACGTCAACGGAATGTGAATTCTTCTAATAGACACTTACACTTCTAATACCCAGCGTGGTATACAACGACTAACATCTTTTTCATTCTGAAAGAAAACATGTACTCAGGAGTGGGAAAGTATTTAGTCATAAAAGTATGCAGAGGGAAAGTATGTACGTAATATGTAAAGATAAATAATAAGGGAACACATATCGTACCTACAAGGTGAGATATCAGAAGTTGAAGCTAACTAAAGCTTAATGAAGGTGGTTGAACTCTTTGTGGTGCGACTCCGGAAGCATCACCGCCAGACCTATTTCTGCCTCATAACAGCAGTGTTATGCACTGCTGTGTTCTGGTCTGAAGGTTGTGGTAAGGGAGACATAATTTTTCGAGGCATTCCATCTTAGTCCTCAGGGGTGGCTAACCATAGGTGAGATTTGATCTTACCTAGTGTTGATTACAGATGTCCATGAGCGGCATTAGCCACTTACAATCAGGTGGGCTGCATGCTCGTTTGCTACTATCCATATTATAAAAAATATATATATATA
>MOOZ01000212.1:496171-512671 GCA_002930495.1 Cecropterus lyciades | reverse complement strand
AGATGGTCATCTAACATGAAACAGCCGTTCTAATTGTCTAAAGTAGGAAATGGAGTATCTAATAGAAGAAAAGAGTGAAAAGTGCAATGGCTTGTTATCTGCTGGCTTCCAGTAGTAGTCGGTCAGTTCATTACCGACTAAAGGGATTATGTCGGTGTTTCTCGGACATGCGGGACGACTACGCCTCATGTTTAAACTTGTACAAATATATACCTTCGAAATCACACCTCACTGCTTCAATAATTGGAATGGAGAAAATTGGAGATACGAATAATCGGAAAAATGTGATGAAGAATATGAAATACTTAAAGTAATTTAAGGTTTTCAAAAAATTTTAATGTTGGCAGCTCGTGCTTTCTACACGCACAACACAACTATTTCTGTTTTTTAACAGCAGTGAAAGGACATGTTAAGAAAGAGACACTTGTACGAGGCATACCAACTTAGTCTTCAAACTGTACCCGTGCAAGTGTATGCAACTATCGCCGTCCTCAGATAGGACCCTAATCTGGTGTTGATTTTTTGTTTGCTGATAATAACTACGTAAGATTTTGTGGACTAGTGAAGTTCACACATCTTTATAGTGTTTTTGTATAAAAATAAAATAGCAAACGAGCATGCAGTCCACCTGATGGTAAGCAGTTACTGCCGCTTATCTGCAAGCAACTTTATATAGAATAGGGGTTCTTTTTGGAGTCGATTACAGATGCGTTGCTATTCCTGAGGACTGTGATGGTCGCTTCATATATAATTGAGCTGGCAATCACACCCTTCCACCGAATGGATGTGGTTGGTACCTCCCCGGTCGAAACCCAACTCGTTCTTGTACAATACCTGATCGGTTGTTTTTGAACTATCCAGTAATGGTCATTCAGCCATTAACCGATGAAATACATTACAATAATACATTACGTTAAATGATTCTAATGATACTCTTTCTAGGTCAAAGACATTGTAAAAGAGATCAAAGGTTATTGACCCGTTATCTGCTTAAGCACAACAGTAGTTAATCAGTTCATTGGCTACTAAAGGGATCACGCCGCCGGCTTATATTGGACACGCATAACAGCGACGCATAGTTATGTACTTATTGTATGTGCAGAGATGACTACTACCATACTATGAATTGCTACTACACTGATACTATATTTAAAGTAGACATTTTATATCTACGTTTTGGAATACCGGTTTTACCGGAAAACATATCTATTTGTTAAGTTGGTTGGTACACAATAAAAACAGTATATTATATTATTGACTATTTTCTATTAAATATATACTATTGCACGTCGAACGCATAGCGTTTGACTGTGCTCTATTTTATATTTTCTACTAACTGTGTATTATTTTCTAATAAAATGTATTATTCATAAATCATTGAAATTCCTGAACTATGTTGATTTTGGTACGCGTGGAAAATTTATCCCCAGAGAGAGCAATGAATCTGTTACCAACCTTAGATATAATTCTAATCCTATCTGCGGTTTAATACGGATGTCCATGAGTGCCAGTCGCTACTACCACCAAATGATATTTTCTACTAACTCTATATTTTTTTCTAATAAATTGTATTACTCATAAATCATTGAAATTCCTGAACTATACTGATTTTGGTACGCGTGGAAAATTAATCCCCAGAGGGAGCAATGAATCTGTTACCAACCTCAGGTAGAAATCTAATCCTATCTGCGGTTGAATACGGATGTCCATGAGTGTCAGTCGGCATTACCACCAAATGTAGTGATAGTCCTATATTAAAATTTATTAATTGAAAATAAAAATTAATTTATGACTTTGCAAGCATAATTCAATTATTTAGATTTAAATTATTAATATATTTTTGTTTAATGAAAATAAAAGTGTAACGATGAATTACAAACATAATTAATTCTAATTCGTAACTACTTAGTTAAGAGCAGTTCTGAAGAACGTGAAACAACGGCTTGAGTCCAGCTGGCCAGTTCGTTGCCCACTAACAGGATTACGTCGTTTACGTCTACCAGACAATAGAAACCATACGTTGTGTGTTTGAAAACTATTACTAGACGAAAAGTCTTATTAGTTACTTTCGTTTATTTCAATATAATTCAAGTGGTCTAAGTTTTTAGGTGAGGTGGCGATTGATAATGTGGGTCCCCCAATCTGATGGACTGATGAATTAACATAGACAGCGAATAAACGTTGCAGACAGTATCGGATCGACCTGACTAATGCTGACTAGAAAAGGTCTATGTTCAGCAGTGAACCTCCATAAGTTGATAAATAGGTAGATAGATAAGTAAGATAGATTTTGTATATGAACATCTCAACCCTTTTCTTTCTTCATTCACATTGGTCATAATATAGACCAGTAGTGTCCCTGTGTAACAACCACAGATTGGTTGTTACACTTCAAAATAATTAATCTTAATCGCATCTGTGTCGCCTCTCATATAATTGTTTTTTTAAGTATACCAATTTAAGATCACGTGGACGGCATATTGCTACTTTTTCTACATAAGAAAGTGCATTTATAAACAGCTAATCAGTAAATGTGGTTTACTTTACAGAATTTGCTATTCATAGTTTAACTAGAGAGCTACCCGACATAGCTCTTTAATGTTTGTTTGAATAATGAACACTTTTGCCCGCCTTACAGATTAGTGCGTCCATGAATGTAATACTGGAAGGTAGAATATAATAGTGACTTTTATATGACTAACTGGATAAGAAATAAGCGTGAAAAAATATCATTGGAAAATTACATTTTTACAGCGAATGGGTGAGCAGTACTTTAGCAATGTCGTCAACCCATTATTGTACCACTGCTGGGCACGGCTCTTCTCTAAGATTGAGAGAGTTTCAGGTCATAGTCCACCGCACTAGCCAAGTGCGAATTGGTGGACTTCACACAGCTTTGAGAACTTTTTAAAGAACATCTGGTGTAAGCTTCCGCACGATGTTTTCCTTCACCGTAAAGCAATGATAATTGTCTAATACGCATATAATTTTAGAAAAATCAGTGGTTCATGCCTGGGATTCAAACCTCGGACCATCGATTGAGAGGCCAAGTTTCAACCATTCAGCTATCACTGGCTCATGGTCTTGCATATCATGCATCAAGTTCACACTTGAGCAATAACAGTAGATAATCTTACTTGTTATACCGATTAAACCATCTATCGATCTATATAATAATATAACCGCTTTCCAATCAATGCATTTTGTCTTTAGTAGTAAAAGCTAAAGAATTAAATTTTCGTATGTATACATTTCTTAAAGACGGAAGTTAAGGTTACGACTGTAACAAAAAAAAGATAATCAAATTTAAACATAAATTGAAGCGTCTGTTTGTAATGTTTAAATACCAACTTTCACAAAATTTATATTAAAAAAAATAAACATTTTTGTCTGTTTCAGTGTGTTTGTTAATATAATAGGTTACCTCAAAAAATGCAAATAAAGCCGTGGTTCAGAAAGTTAAGTCTGTAATAATTGTCCTGTAAAGTTAGAATAATAAAACTCAGTGGACTCAGAGTAATTTTATTTGATTTCTGATTTAGATGTCGTACCAGGAGGAACCAGTATAGTTCAACCGGGAAGCTACCACAGCCACACCTATTTCTAGCGTGAAGTACTGCGTGTCAGTGGAGTGGATGTCGGTTAACTTATATATGAGGCGACCATCTTAGTCCTCGAGAGTAACAACGCATCTGTGATCGCCTTCAGAGTATAATCCATGTTTTAAATGAAGTAGCTTATCCATCAGGTGGTTTGATACTTTAACTTGATAAAAATCGATGTTAATTCATATAGGTAGCCAATTTAGCGTTCCGTAAAACTTATTTGACCGAATTCTTACATTTATACGGCTTCATTATTAATTAGAAGCCTTAATAGTTGTCGATTGTTCGATATATTTTTATATTGTACAGTAGCAGTCAAGTATTCTACTATCCTTGTAATACATTTATTTATATTACTACTCAAATATAAAAATAATACTAACAGTATTTTTTTTTCTTAATTTGTTTTATATGTTTTATTTTATCAAAATAGTTTAGGATGTGACTTGATTCTGTTTGACACAGAATTAATCTTTTCAGTATTTACCGTTATGATCATGTACCTATTATTAGTACAATACATACGATACGAAAAAATATAATGCTAGTTTATTCCCGCGGCTTCACCCGCTCGTTACGGTAATGAGTATCTCATGTGTCGACTCAGGTTATAAAATATACGTGTGCCTTACATACATTCTCACAAACTCTTATATTACTAGTAAAAAGAAGCAAGACTAGCTCATTAAGTGTGTAGTATGAATTGCTGCCTTTTTACCCGACTGCGTTAGAAGGAGGCTGATGTTTTTCGAGCGTTTATATGTATGTACCTATGTATGTTTGTTTGTATGTATGTCCATTTCTTTGGCACGCGCTACAGCTCAAACGCGGCTTGACGCTTTGGGACATATATCATTAGATCATTAGTGACATATATCATTAGTTCACATATCATTAGAATCGTCTCAATTTGCAGAGTGACATAGGCTATATAATTTAAATAAATTGGTCCCTGCAAATAGGGGAAAAGCGAGGGGGCGGGACTACTTTTTTAGTATGACAACGATATGGGTATTAAATGAAAGGTAGTAAATAGACCTTTCTAAAAATATAAATATTATATTACTTTTACTTGACGATTTTCACAAAAACTCATATAAAGCGTTAAAATAAATATATCATTATGAACAAAAAAATATTTCTAAGCAATCGGGTTTTAATATATCTAACAATGTATAATATATATCGATCTATAAGAACATAAATTATGTGCACGTATTGTGTTTAGAAGGGCGGGCGGTGCACACTGCACGGTTTAAAGTATATATCATCATTCATGTTGGTAGCGGATTGTTGAGAAGTAGTTTTTATCTTTTGTATAATACTGTAAATATATAAGCACAATGAAAATACTTTTATGTTTGGAGCGTTGCAAAGTCCTGTAGGATGAATTGTAATTTTATTACGGGGGTTTATTTGTCTTCTGTTGGGCGTAACCGCGGAACCACAACTTGTGGGCAACAGAAACAACTGGTTTGATAACAAAAGCTGAAACTGGGCCACGATACTATCTTACCACAAGGTGTAGGTTGCAGTATAAAAGACTTAAATTCAGAACAATTTAAGTTGGAAAAGGAAGTAAGTTACGAGTATTGTTAAATACCGTACTAAGCTTGTATGAATATTTCTGGTGTGGATGTTTTTAAAGCTACATATAGGTATAGTAATCAATATGGAGTCATTTACCGTTACGTGAATATTATTTATAGGCACTTTTACCTACGACGGTACGGAGACCGTATACGGGTTTGGGGTAAGAGGATGTTTGTGCCAAAACTACTAGTCCGATTTTGATGCGGTTTTCGGTGATGGGTTCTGGAAAGAAATATTGGCGAGTATATTTTTAAAGAGAATATTATGCATATATGCAAATAAACATTTCTAATGAGCTCAGAACAAAGTGATTATTGTATAATTAAGTAAGACAGACTTTATATTACCAGATATTATCTATTTCCTTTTATTGACAGATATTATTTATTTCATATAGATTAAGGAGTAACATTTCCGTAGTCTATATCGATTTCAAAAAAATATAAAAGGATCCAAAACAGGAAACGGAATACTGGGGCACACGCACTGTATACATTTTACTCTATTTCAATCTCTCGTATGTGGTCCACGTGCTTCCAAACAAATAAAAATTGGATTTCACGGCGACGTGTCATAAATATTAGGCTATTTGATTGGAGGATTTCTTTTATGGCTTAATGTGATTGAAATTTTCGATTAAGGCCGCAAAAAGGGTTAGCGGCAAGTCCGTAGAGAGATATACCTAAGGGTAAGCAAAAAAAAATAGATAAGTTGATCAGTGGAGCCTATAAATAGTTAATAATGTTTGTCAAGCATCTGTATATCGCGGTATTATATGAATAAATTCAAAAGATTGTATTGTTTACAATATATTTCTTCTGTTGTGATAATATTATTCCCTATATTACGCCTTATATTTCTTATATTTAAGACATATCTTAGTTATTTTGATTGCAATAATAAAAATATGTTTTGACATACAAGAAATATAAGAAAAATTCTGATAATCCTGCTTGACTTGTAAGCGATGGCACAAACATAAGGCACAAGCTTGTGTATATATCGTGGTAGCAAATCATTTATTAGGGAATCCTACTAAAATAACGAGAAATACAAATCAGAAACTAATTATATTGTATCGTGTTAACCAAAATATTTCACGTTGAAGAACTGAGGTTCAAATACCATGCAAATCACCTTTGACTTTTTGAAACTGAGTGTATGTGTAATTAATCAATAATAAATCACGTATAATTAATAATAATAAATCACTTACTGTGTAACTAACTTTATAGGGAAATATCCTTAGACGCATATTCTTTTGTAGATTGAGGGTTCTTTAAAAATCTCAAAATTGTGCGCAGACACTAAAATCTAGTAATTTACGCTTGGCGTGATCTAAATCCTGCCCATTCCCAGAGAGCTCACATGCCCAGCAGTGGGACAATAATGTGTTGTTTATGGTGCGTTAATATCTATACCGCCATAATAATGTATCAGTAAACGCTTTTACGTTATATGAGTTTTTATGTGAGTGCATAAATGTATTTTGGCGAACGTACGTGTCGCGTCTGTGATTTAATCCAGTAATTGCGTTTGTTTCGACCACAATATTCGGGGAGTTGGGACATTAGAGACGACCACAAATTTGGGGAGTTGTGGATATTAGCGACAGACAAAGGCCGTATGGCGTTGATTTCTGTCGCCATAATTCCCCAACAACAAGGACACAATTTGTTGTTATTTTTATGTTCTACTTACTATTACTCCGGACGAAACTCTCGAGCTTATACAAGTAACATTAATGTAATGAAATGAGGTTGATGTACCAATACAAAGATATAAAGGTAAAATAAAAAAGGGTTTTTAAAAGTCCCATTGGTTGGATTTAGGTTTAGGTTGAATGTTAATTCTTTTAAGTGTTAGGTAAAGATACGGGCTCCAAATACTGCGTAATATTATTGCAACAATAAATACTCTTTCATATATTTGTATACTTTAAAATCTAGAACTGAATTGAAACTAAAGATTTTATACATTTTATATTGTAGCAAATATAATTTAGATAGATATAAATAACTTTTTAATTCCGTTACCATGTTAGTTGTGTCGGATGTGTTTTATTTGAAATAGTCTGTTAAAAATATGCACCGTCCTCCTCATTCTTTCCACAAGTGGGTTCGCGTTTGCTCACATTATTATCAAACAGCTGACCACGTGCGTATTGGTAGACCTCCCTTTAATTTTTATGATGCATGTTCTAGGTAGGTATGTAGACAGTTAGCTATTACATACATATATATTACATACAGTGTTAATTTTCTGTAACTTCTACGAAATGAAAATTGTGTATCAATACTGCAGTATTTCTGTTAAAAGCGTAGAAAAATTTCCCAACAGGTGTTTCGATTGCAGGCTTTGATTACAGTCATGAATTCTCCAAAACTCTCAACCGAGGATACGATATTTTGTTTCTTTTTTACACGATAGATGGGTATTTATTTTTCATAACGTTGAATCTTTCCATGACCCATTTGTAAAAAATATTTCCATTAGGTTTCGTTCTGCAAAAAATATTGACGAAAACGATACGATTCCAACACGATGTAACGGAACATCCCTTTATAAAGAGTATCCCATTACTAGGTTTCACTCTGCAAAAAAAAATATCAACAAATACAATTTAATTTCATTGTAGATTTTTATCTACGACTAATATTTTATATACTCGTGCGACGTCTTTGCCATAAACATTATAACATCGATATTAACCGATAAAGGCCACCGCCATATCCGTTATGTATTGAAATAAGTGCTAAATGTGTTTTGTTTGACCATATGTACGAAATACAAATATAGGGTACACTCGTTACAGCGATTGTGGTCCGGAGTTTGGGATATTAGCGACATCTGCGACGTTGATTTTACTTTTGATGTTCACAACTTTAACCGTTGCAATGTAAGTTGGGCTGTGTTTGTTGTATGCATGTGTGTAATTCGGATACGATGCCATATTTCAAATATGCAAGTTTAAAATATTCATCCTCCTCATTCTTCCACTGGTGGGCTCGGGTTTCCACAGTATGGTCCAACAGCTGATTACGTGCGTATGAGTAAACTTCTCCCACCTTTAATTTTTTAATGATGCGTGCTCTCAGGCATGTAGATTTTAGTTATGATGTTTTCCTGCACGGTTTATATAAATAATTATCATTTTATCACAATTTAGCAACTAATATACTCAATTATTAAATAGTGTGTGATACTTTGAAAAATTAGAGTCCCTAAGATACGAATTTGGACTCGAAATGTCACGTGGAAGAAGGAAAAATTACATTATCACGGTCAAGACCTGTTTGAAAATATACACATAAATACAAAAAAGAGAAATAATCCCTGGTTGGTACGTAACCTACGTTGATAAAATTTGGAATTTTTAAAATTTAAACCGATGGATGTAATTACAAAGCTGTCATAGGATGTTAGTTTTTGTAGGTGTTGTATACGTGTATACGGTCGGTAATTTGATATTCGGTTAGAACATGTCATGTTTAAAAATGATATGAGGTTGAATTTTGAAGGTAAAAAATTGGAAACAAATAGCAATAGTTTTTGTGAAAATAATCACCATTTTAGCCTCATGGTGCTTATCCACTGTAATTTTACCTTCAGAGTTAACTTTAGGCAGACGTTTATCTTTTTTTGTTTATTTTATCTGCACTCATATAATATGAGAAGAGATGACTTGTGCACAAGTTTTATTTAAAAACTAGCTGAACCCGCGGTTTCACCCGCGTTAAAAAGAAATGTAACGTGACATACATAAACATTATGCATGCAGCGGAAGCTCTCATTAGAAAAAAAACCCCGATTTTGAAACATTCTTCATTGCTCCGCTCCTGTAGGTCTTAGCGTGATGATATAGCCTATAGCCTTCCTCGATAAATGGGCTATCTAACACCGAAAGAAATTTTCAAATCGGACCAGTAGTTCCTGAGATTAGCGCGTTCAAACAAACAAACTCTTCAGCTTTATAATATTAGTATAGATACTGGCGTAATGGTGGTGGTCATATAAATATGTGTTGTTTTATGTGCCTTCTAAATATATTTCTAAACTTAAAAATACAAACCATTTTAAAATTAATTATTGTAACTGCATGAAAAAAAATGCTAATGCTGAGCTAATGCGCGTTCAACTAAACAAACAAACTCTACTGTAATATTCTTTTAACATTGATATAAATAATAAGTATAAATATAATATAATATAATAAATATACGTAAAAAGTATACATAGTTAATTTGCACACAAAATACCATTTGTTGTCAGTGTAACAACGAAGTTTGACCAAGTTTATATAATTCCTATAAATTCATCTTTTGACACCCTAACTACACGGACATATATATCATACACGAGTATGATGTACATAAATGAACATGAGTCTTTTATAAAGAATGCTTTAAATATTTATGATAATTCCGTAGTGTATATACAATAATAAACAACCAGTATTTACGTTAATATGGATCATGGTTAATACGAGGTGATATCTAACAGAACCTCTATTGTATAAATCCATCAGCGCTGCATATCATTCGTAATTTAATTTCTAGTTGGGATTAGAAATTATTTGTATCATGTGATTATGAAACAACATGTTTGTTTGTGCTAAATCGTATCGTATACAACTTGGGTTGTATGAATTAACCACGATGATTATATATTTGCATGTTTCTCTATAAATCGCATGAAATGTTATAGGTATAGTTTCCTACGCTAGGTTCTTGAAATCTAAGAAGAATTCTGTCAAAATCTAATAAAATATTTTGATTTGGTATCCGCAGTAAGTATTTGTAATGTGGCAAAGTATGATTGTTCCATATATTACACGCAGAATTATTATATTAAGCAATCTTAAATCTAAAAATTTTGATAATCTTACTAAACGAATTGTGAACAATGAACAACAAAAGGCTGTATAACGTGTCTCAGGATTATGCTCATGTAAAAGATATTGTCAAATACGTTTATTAAAATATTCATCAATTTATCTATCAGCCCCATGGGGTCTACGGTTGTCACCTAATGGGGGTTTTACCGATAATCAATTGGTATGCGTGTTGGTAACCGCAGTAAGTGCTGATATTACACAGGAAGACGCTGCCGCCTTTTATAGCAAAGCTTCTCCAGCATTTTATAGTTTAGTTGCATCTTATAACATTCAGGGGACAAAGTCGACAACACACGGCACGAATTACTTAGTTAAGTCCAGTGAGTACGTATTTATGCTTTTTTATTTGAGTGCATTTTACCTTTCTTATAGTTGCCTGAAAGTTATTTATTAATGATAAATGGTGCCTGATATGTCACGTCGGCCTCCTATATACATACTTGTATACTCGCGGCGATCCATCTTGTGCGTAAGCGCGGAATCATTGCCCATAGGTTAAGGAACACTGTTTAAGTTTAAGCACCTACAATAAACTATATAACATTAAATCGATTCATAAATTATTTCATTTTTTATTCTATTTCTTTTTGCCAATACCTTTTGATGGGTACAATCTTATTCTAACAATACCTATTTTAATCTCGGCGGACATTCAATAGATTACAAATGGATACGTTTTATTTTATATCTGTACGTCGGTAACGCCCTAACGTATGTATGTAACGTATATTTCGGGACACGTTTCGTACAAAAGAATCTTTTGAAAGTGATATTCCGTAGAAAACGTTTAGGTAATGGCCAGAAGTCCGTGGTACAGGCATGAAAATATGATACGTACGTACCACACATATTTATTGCTTTAAATTATATGTATATTTACTGTAATACATAAAAATGATGAGTATTTAATACTTTAATTTGAGATTTATGAGTGTGTACTAAATTTTATAGTAATACGGATTATTCTGATAGGTCGAATGAACCGCAGACCTATAAATAAGTCATATCTCGGTCCACGGGGACCTATGACAACCCTACTCTCGATCCGTATTATCTGTAGAATGTTAATTTAGGCGTAAGATGTCGCATTATTATATTAATCCAAGTACAAATATTATTCAGAATTCAGATCATGAACCCCGTGACGTTAAGGCCTATGTATTTGGGGCATTTTCTGGAAGTTAAATTTCAGAGAGAAAATTAAGAACGAAAATAATTTCCTCTGCCCTTTACTTGCTTTTTAATACAGGAAAACGAATAAATGTAGTGACGTGTAATGTCAAAAGAAGTGGGTTAAAATCTGGTTTACTACAGCAAAAAAAAACACGAATTGTTTAATTTATTTAGGCCTCATACCAGTACTATTTGTATGTGTGTGTGCATTAATTAATAATATTATTGTTATTACTTATCTAGTGTGTGATGTTTCCAATCATAGTTACATCCATATACGATTTTCATTCTGCCATTTTATAAACACCGAATATTTTATTTTAATTGTAAATAAAATAATATTATTATTAATATGAAGTGTTTATTTATTTATTTTAAGTTACTTATACTAGAATTCTTCGTGGATCGAGAGCAGTAAACGAGGTTAATAAGTCCCATCGAAACATACTAGCTGTTGCCCGCGACTTCGTACGCGAAGACAAAAAGCCAAATACTAAATTTCATAGAGCTTGCTTCAAAATTGGCAGACTTTGGACGTTGGGGGTTGAATTTCTGAAAATCCTTTATTACATCATAAAAAGGAATCCTGTACCTAAGTTCAAGTTTTATAGGCACAGTAGTTTCGGCTGCGCGTTGATATGTAAGTCAGTGGAATAGTATAAAACAATGGAATTATAATAATAATAATAATAATAATACTTTATTTCTAAATGAGTACAACTAGGTGGCGGTTAAAACAAACAATCCTTACGATCTATGTTAAACTTTAACAAGTATTTTGCCTTGGAATTTGACGCTTTACAATACCTTTACCTTTTATATATAGACATAGAAAATAGAAATAGGTATATAGATATAGATAGATTGAGATTTTCATATGCCATAGAAGATATAGTATTTGTGGTTATATTGAAAGAGACACCGGTAATTTCTCGAATCTTGGAAATGGATCTTGGAATCACATATCGCTCATTTCACAACATCGACGTAAATGCTCTTACATTACTAATATATTTAAGTAATTGTTGTACCAAATGAGTGATATGCGTAGCGCAAATTTTTGTACCGAATTTCGCACTAAATTTTAGTAATGGCAAAACCACTACCATAAAACAATATTAATGGATACGTCCGATGAATAGCTATGGGTAAGTTTGATTTGTGTTTTCATGTCAAGGCTGGCATTGTTTCAAATATCAGAAAACGAAGCACGTTCTTAGTTTTACGTGTGCCGAATGGTAATGTAACGTATTCAATATTTTTTCTTATAAAACAATGAAATATGACCTGACCTGTTATTGATTTCGGCGACCTGTGTAACTGAATACCGCAACACAATGCTTGTTTTAAGACAATGTTATCTTTTCAGCATTGAGCCTTTCAATTTTTCTTTTGTGAAATGTGACTTGAGCGGGAAAAATGGGGGAGCTCGCCTACCACAAGGATTTGTATTGATGTCTGTGTAGTGAATTACTGCGCTTACTTACGACAACGTAACATTCATAAGAACTCTCTTGACTAAGGAAACTTTTGTATTATACCATGATATAATAGATTCGATTTTTATTATTGCGTTACTTGATTTATTCCCGTAATTTGTGGCTAGAGATGATTTATGTGTTTTTCCGTGCTGGACAGTTATCTAAATGGTGAGTTTTGATTACTCTTCTGGGTAGAAATGTTTGCTTAGCACCCGCTGTGAGGAGGTGGAATGTTTGAGGCGTGATTTATTAGTATTACCTATACTGTACTTATTCATTAATTATTATCTAATTAAGTATGCAAAAATAATCGTGTAAAATAACCAATAAAAGTCGTTTCACGTGACTTACCGTACTACTGAAATAATTAACTTTTAACTCACATCCTACGGTTTCATCGTCAACCCATTATTGTCCCACTGCTGGCCATGGAGCAGGCTGCATGGCCATCTCAGAATTAGAGAGTTTAAGATCACACATAGCTTAAAAAACTTTTTTTTAGAGAACTTACAGGTATGCATGTTTCCTCACGATGTTTTCCTTTATCGTAAAGCAGTGATAATTAATTTCTAATAAACACATCATTTTAGAAAAATCAGCAGTGCGTGCCTGGGATTCGTGCCTGACATTAGGCTATCTCTGCTCTGCTCCTAAGGTTTAGACCTCTAAATATACATTTGTGGTATACAATAAAGCTAAATACAATCCTAAATTACGTAGGTGTGACGAGAAGTAAAAAAAATTGGTCATATAATGCTCTGGTGAAGTCTATATAGAGAAAAGTATAACCGCAGTGAAACATACTGTGAAAAAAAGGTAAAGATAGATTATCATGCCTAATAAATAATGCTAATACTTGGATTGTTACATATTCCTTTTTTTGTTTTTCTTTTATACCTGTTTGTTTTAGGTGCTAAACATATTAACAAGTCTAAGATGAGAATCGATGTGTTCTAAGAACACTGTTGCTAAGCTGAATGTAACTTTAAACTAATCGTGAGATTTTGGTGTAATTTTCAGTTGTTACTATGTAAAATAAATTTGTTTGTTAGTTTTAAGTTCTAGCTCAATTAATTTGTTGTGGATATTACCTACGAGGGTAGTAACTACTTGAAAATAACTATGTGAAAATAAAATTCCCTTCAAAGAAGTGCTTTAAAAACACCTTATCTTTACGTTTATTGGTGTTTAGTAATAAGATTAGAAAAAAATATGGTAGAAAATTGTTTCACATGCCAGACCCAGTGCTTTCGGAAATAAATTTACGTATACGTGTTTATTACGAAAATAACCGCAGCTCTTGTAAAATAAATATTACTAACTTTTACTCGCGTAAAAGACCATACAATATTTTTTTGACTAGACCTTAAGCCCTGACCAGAATAATCAGGATAAAAGAACTCTCTTACTTAATAGGCTTAAATATACAAATAATAAAAACTTTGTTTAAAATGTTTAAAAAAATCTAATATCCTAATATGGATCATCAGGAAAAATATATGTGTCGTCGGGGAAGCCTCGTTATGTCCGGAGTTCCAAGAAATAAATACTCAAATCAAAGTGCATTAAATGTATATAAATAGTAAAAAAATGTCTTCATTTTGTCCAATTTATTTAATAGCGTTTATTTAATGTAATAGCGAGTGGGAATAAAATTTACCCACTGAGAAATCCGTGCAACTTTGAACTTTGACATACGTATTTACTAAAAAACAAAAACACTCTTTACCTGCTCTTCCATTCCCCCTACTCATGTTTCCCTAATTCTCTCCATTCTGCGGTCTTGTCTCTTTTTATAATTTAATGACATTTTCGTTGATCGTCATATACGGGCGAGCTGTATATGGCAGCGCATACTGCAAACGGGTCAAGCTGAATTTCATTATCATTTTTAGGGTTCCGTAGCCAAATGGCAAAAATCAGAACCCTTATAGATTCGTCATGTAGACAGACATGACGACATGACAACAGACATGACGTCAGTCTGTCGGTCCGTATGTCACAGCTACTTTATTCGGAAACTATTAAGACTACAGAGTTGAAACTTGGTAGCTATGTGTAAAATGTCCCCCCCCCTTTAATTTTTAAAGTAAGAAAGTGAAAAATCTGGATAAAACATACGTTATAAATGCTTTTTTACCTTCTTTACAGTTGTTTTTTCTACTTTTTATTTTTTCTTTTTTATCTGCTTTTCAATTTTAATTAATTTAAACTATATATTGTACTGTATTTACGATGTCATCATGTTTATTCATGTTGGCTTTAGCTAAAAAATAGGTAGATTGTAGGTATAAAAGCTATTATTCTAACTTTTAAAAATCATTACGGGTTTGATATATGTATAAAATATTTTTTTATAAAACTATCAAATAAGTATACAATTTATCATGTCAAAACAGAGAGACGGGTTGCCTCTGAACAATTGTGATATCACGTGACATGAATAGTCAAGAAGTCGAAAAATATCAAATTTGTTTTGTATTATTTAATACTGTAAGTTATAACAACGACCAGACAAAAAAAGTAAAATTTAATTGAAAATGTTTTTCTTTTTTATAAAAATAACAAACGACCGTGCGTCTACTTGACGGTATGGTTTATGGTTTAAGAAATTTATTCTCATTAACAATATAAATTCGATAACATGAGAACTTAACTAACTTAATCTATTACAATAATTTAAAGTGCAGTTGACCGTTTAAAATACAATTGTATAAAATAAAAATATCTTTTCCATTGAGTTATTAAAAGGAGAGATAATATTATGGAGTGTTATGGACTACATGTGACAATAGGCTAGTTGACAATAATAAAATTATTGAGAGATCTTAGTTTTTTAAGATAGTTTTTGCTCTAAGAATTTTAAATATCTATTTCATCGATTAAATTAATTAAGATTAATTTATATTTTTGAGAAACAAAAATATGAAATGACATCTAATAGTCACGTGATATTGAACGCAAATCAAATCGCGTGACGTCACAGTTTGCAAAATAAAACAAACTTGATTTAAGCGTCATAATAAAGTTAATTTGATTCGGCAATATTACTATAACATGAACATTTTTTATTGTATTTTCACTGTGTTCATCCAGCAACTAATGTTGGCTACAATGGAAGCAGGTTTTCTAAAAGCAAGTAGCATTAATCTTTATAAAATCGATGTCGTCATGTTGGACGTGTTTTTTGCATCTAACACCAGTTTTTCCCCTGCAAATTCCGAAAAATCAAAACTAATGTCTAAGTATACAAATATAGTGTTAAAAATTTTTAATTACCTATTACGTAGAAGCAGTAGATGTTTAATACACATTGTTTTTTAAGGTTAGGTATACCCATCTAAAACTTATGACGTCTTTTGTTTTGCAAACTGTGACGTCACTCAAGTAGTCGAAATTATTATAAAAGTATAAAAAAAATGTCTGTTTTTCAGTGAAATATGAATATTTTCTGGTAAGTTGGATCATAAGACAAATTATAAGCCATTTTTTCAAAAACAGTCAACTAGCCTATTCAATAAAAGTGGTAAGTGGTGTGATTATTTTATGTCTGATGTAGTGTTTTAGTTTTAAGATATACAATTTTTATATTGTTCTTCATGGCTTTTTTGTTATTTTACGTTTTAATATTATAATTTGTTATGTTTAGTGTGTAGTTATGTTTCATTTCCATTGTTCTTTTACATGGTATTTGCATGTTGGTATTGGTTTTATTTATGTAATATATTATTATTATTTTATTTTAGGTTCA
>MOOZ01000212.1:434373-450528 GCA_002930495.1 Cecropterus lyciades | reverse complement strand
CCCAACCAACGTGTTGTCAATGCAGCCAGCTACATTCCTGACAAGGATATACAAGATATCGCCTTTCGGCAAGGGAACCCCCCCCCACACACTCAACAACAACAGATTTTACACACACCGTCCCCGCCGGCGGAGAAGAAGACCCCATTACAGCACAACCGTCACTAGGTATCCCCGCGTGATCGGTCGTGCATCACCAGTGGCCCACATCAGTGTAACTGATGTAAGCCAAAGTCCGTACCTCACAGGAGGTGCCCTTGGGTCAGCCGCAATCCCTATTTAAACCAGAGGCGGAAGGCCAGGACTCCGGCAATATCTGGGTCCGCAACCGTCCCTCCCTTTAGCGAAGGAGGAAGGCTAAGGAACCCGGCAAACGAAGACCAAAGCCATCCCCCCCTTCCAGCCTAGTCTTCTTGTCCCGGCTTGAGCTTTAGGCTCGCCATAACTAACCCCGGTAAAGCTGTAAAGGGTAATGGGGCCAACAGCAACTACACAATTGCCAAAAAAAATGATTTGGATGCGTTTTGATGCGCGGACCTCTGTCTGTTTTAACAGGCCGTCCTAGCCCACACTATTATCATCTAGCTGTAATTGCTATAATTTCTGAATCAATAAGATATTCCCTTAGTTATCACTTCTCATGTCCGGCCTTCCGGCTTTGACCGCTTTCTTGTTCCGACATATATAATACTGTTTTTTTTTGTTTATAATAATTTTAGATGTAAAACAAACAACAGAACAAATCGAAACAGGCATGTTTCGGCAACTTCCCTTTTTTATATAAAAAACTTTACTCTCTATGAATATCTATATGAATAATTGTTTCCTTTTTCATTACCGTGCACCTAAGAAAATGTTATAAATAAACGAATAAAGATAAAATCGTTCTTCAGAATAATTTGGGTCGCTTCAATTTCCTATGTAATCAATATACGGGAACTTATATTAAAATGCAATTTAGCCCCAGTAGCATGCAAGTAATTTCCTTCAAAAGCTCATTACTCTGATGCCGTTGTCGTTGCATGATAGAAGCTCTTAACTTAATTATAACTATCTATACATACGAATATAATATTTCTGTCTGTATTTCGGGAGTAATAGGCTTAATCTAAATATGTTTATTGAAGTCTACCTGTACAGAAAGGTTTTTATATGTATTTTTTTATAATATAGAAGTCGGAAACTACTGTCGCCCATGGTCGCCTTTAATCAATTGCTAACAAGATTAGATTCCGACCTGTGTCCGGTCATATATAAATTGCTTCCCCAGTTGCTGTTGTGTTCATCGTACCCTTCAAACCAAAACACAGAAGCGCTTAATATTGCTATTTTAGACAAAAATAGGTGGAGGTAGTTTCTTTGGAGTTGAACCATAAAGAGCTCTATCGCATTTGACTATTCAAAACCTGTTTATCGTAATAAGTAGTGAAATTTTAAAATGAGTTATTTATATCATGAGTTGATATTAGTTTATTTTTGATTTTTTCAAAATTAATATAATTAGTATTACAAAACAAATAATGGTTCACTTTGAAATGTAGCCATATCGTAGATAGACAATATGACAGATTTTATATACTTAATATTTATTTAAACTTTTTCACGGGATTTCAATTTTTGGAATTAACCTTCGTAATGAGGAACCTTAAAAATGTATAAAGATGTTAAGCGTAAGCAAATAAATTAAAAGTGAAGCGTAGCATTTTTACAAGCCTTTATGTAGTTATCGTCCAACCATTCGTTTGGCGAGTCTGTAGAAATAAATGCAGGCAGACAAACTCAATTTTCGTTTACATTAATCTGGCGATTGAATCGAATTTTCCGTCCGCAAGTAAGTATATTTTTTGTCAACGCCGACGGCGGAGCAATAAATTAAAATCACCCTGTATAAAATTGACAGCAGTATCAGTTTTCCAAGACATCTTCGCATTGAGCTGGCGTGCTCGTCGTTTTTCGACCGCAACCCGCGCCGGTTCTGCTACTCGTTTAGCAAAATGACGGACCGACCTTTTTTTATCTTGCCCAACCGCAATTTGTTGCCGACGATCTCGGCCCGCGATACACGCTTACGTACCCACTCGAATACATTTGAAATTCCTATCCTATAAATATTTTCTTCAATTTCTACGTTCAAGCAGTTTCATTTGTGATTTCATTAACGATAACAATCGTCCCGTCAGTTATTTAAAAGGCATTAAATATAACTGTTTGCCTTTTTATACGCAGTGTAAATTCGTCTTCTTTATTGGTAACTATACAATTTTATAACACAATATTTCTTTATGAGTGACAAAACACATAGTGCCTACACACCTATTCAAGTTACTAAACAAACACAACCAAATAAATATAGATGCTGGACGTATACCATTACCGTAATCAGGGGCGTTTCAATAAATTATTTTTAGAAAAATCTTTCGAAATTTCTAAAAACAAATTAACAAATTAAAAAACAAAAGTGTTAAAAGGACAGCGTACAAAATTTCAATCATGAACTTCCAAAAAGTTGTTATTGTAAATTTCCGTTCGTTACATTTATGATATTTTGTTACGAAACACCCCTTTAGAGAGGAAGCGCTTGTTTACAATAACAAGATTTGTCTGTGTTGTCCCAAGATTCTTTACCGTGAACTTTTTCAATTCACGTCATGTTTCATATTATTTTCTACAAAAGAAAGCCGATCTTTGGAGTTGAGAAAGAAATTGCTGAACACCCCAAACTTAGTCGTCACGACAACGTACTCGAACGCACTGCTACGATAAAATAAAAGTTTTGCGACTCCTTGATTTTTAAAGTCGAGCACTTTATAATTTTTAGAATGATGTAAGTACTAACTTTACCATTGCCACTTTTATTTCTTTTTTCTCAACTACGCGAGCAAGCTGTAACTGATTTACTTCTATAAAATGTAAATCTGACTTTGCGTACTTTTTGTAACTTTGTTCTCTAAGTAATTATGTACCTAATTCATGTATAATACTGTTTGTATATACTATGAGTCACTATTGGAATTTCACAATTTAATTAATAGTAATACACGGAAAATGTGGGATTCCGTATTTTCAAGATAAGTATATAGGTGTTGCGCCAAATATTCTCCCTCAGGCTACAATCAGGCTCACTGTAAGCCGCACGCCTGAGCGTTAAAAGGTTTCCCAGAAGTTTAGTGGGTACTACATACCTACGTAATAGTTCGTGTACGATGAAGGGAAAGCTACAAAAACAAAGGGTAGCTAAAGCAAAAACGTTTCTGGGTGTGGGCCGTGTTAAAAAATAAAGACTTGACTAATTAGTCACCGCGCGATGTCGCTGCCAGATGAAGAATTGCCTTCGTTTTTGTCATCGCTCGTGTACCTGCTACACCGGAATACGATGTACCTGCATTGGAACACGTTGTACCTTTAAGGGAACACGCTGTAGCTGGGATGTAAATGTGCGCTCGCCTTATTTTTTTTCGAATGTTGCGGGCTTTTTCACCAGGACGATTCAGAAAAGTTCAATTTTAGAGAGAAAAATTCGTAATTTAATCCCCTCACGGGTACGTAAACACAGAACGTATTATGATGCTAATAAAGTTTGAGGTTTTAATTGCACAAATATTTTATCGTATGAATTTAATACGTTAGGGTATATTTCGTTTTAATTTTTGTGACGTATTTTATACCAAGATAAGTTAAAGTATAAAACGGTCACTGTCATACAGAACAACCCGACGAGATATAATATATTTTACGAGTTAATTTTTGTATTTGACGTTTATATCGCTATCAATTTCTGTAATTTATGACATTAAGGAGAATATGATGTCGTATTTTATGATATTTATTAGAAACATGTAAAGAGTACATTTTAGGAAAGCCTACACAGCTTTTCATTTTAGGAAAAATATCACCTATAGTACACTTTATACGGTGTTATTGTGAATGAAGGTTATTAATATTTACTGTTATTAACTATTACAAGTTACAAGTACAAACCAAATAAGTATGATAATAATTAAACGTTAAACAAAAATATATTACCTACTAGCTTATTCCCGCGGCTCCAACCTACATAGAGAATCCTATGTGTTAATCCAGATCATAAACTATTTGTGTGCAAAATTTCGGCGAAATTCGAACAATCGTTTTTTTGCATAAGAGAGTAACAAACACACGACATCCACACAATCTTTCTCATTATAATATTAATAAGATAACTTCAAAGAATAAATCTTTGAAGTTCACGACTTCCACGATCTGCTACTTCAAGAGAGAGTATCCAGTAAATTGGCTAATATATTATGTATATAACGTCGTAGTTTAGTTACACGGACAGCTGGGACAAATTAATATCGAAGACACCGTCCGTCTTTGCTTTCAAGTCGTTTGTAATGTAAATTTACCTTTGCACAGAACACTGTGGCTTTCAAAGGAAGTAAAACATTCAATTGGTATTCTTACACTGTCTTGAGAATATTTAATCAATTAGTATTTGATTTCTTTTTATATTGCAGTTGTCTTAAACGGGCACGCAGTCCATTTGCCTCGCCACCGTTTGTTGATAATTATATACGAAGATCGAGTATGATTCGACCGGAGAGGTACCATCGCCTCACCTACCTCAAGCGTGAAGGAATTCTTGCGTATCGGTGGAAGGGTGTAGTTGCCGGCTAATTTTTATACGAGGCGATCATCTTAGTCCTCGGGATTAGAAACGCATTTGTGATTGAATTAACATACAGCTCCTGTTTACATGGGTTCTTACAGATGTCCATGGGCGGCAGTTATCACTTACTGTCAGGTGGATTGCATCCTTTGGTACTTCAATCTTATACAGAAGTCTTCACACAGACCTGAATTCTTATTTGAAATTGATCTAAGATTGCTAATATAGCTAACCCAAATAAATAGGTTAATGAGACGTTTCTTACTAAAGCTTTAATACTGCTACATTTACGCAGAAAGAGGAGTGTCAAAGAGATTTTATTTCGGAGAAACTTCATTCTTCAGCTCTGCCTGGGTGCCTTTACCACACTTGTTAAGTATTTGTATTAGTTTATTTTGTTTGACTGTTATCCAGCTGACATATAAGGCGTTTCCAGTTAATCTTTAGCTAGAACAACAGATATGTATTTTTATTTTATGTAAAACTTAAAAATTGACTTTTTGATTGACTAGGGCGGCACCACCGCCATACATATTTGTAGCTTATTACGGCAATGTTCTGGTACGAAAGGTTTGGTAAGAAAGCCGTGTATTGTCTATACACGACGCGTTCCAACTTAGTCTTCAGGGGTGACTATTACAAGAGAAAGCCCGAACCACAATTATTTTGAGTTGATTACAGATTTTCATTGGCGACAGTGAATACTTACAATCGTACGATAGATTACATGTTCGTTTATTACTTAAATTTTATAATGAATGTCTATTATATTATATTATTAAAGTGATCTGCTGTGCAATCTGAAAGATATATAATTATAATTATCAGTTGCGGTCGCTTGGGAATAGAATAAGCTAGGCTAAGCCACAATGACACTACTCATCCTGTGGTGTGGGAAGGAAAATTACCTGCCATCCAGAGGCAAACCTAGCTAAATAGCTACCTTAACTGGTCTTACTTTTACAAAGAATGACTGAATATAGGCATGGCTTTGTATTTGTCTGTTAGTACATATGTACTATTGGCCAAAAATCATTGACCAGAGTGGTGAAGAGGTACTGTACTGGTCTATACTTAGTTTAGGTCTTACTTAGATGTTCAACGTGGGAAGAAGTTGTCGTAGTCCATTTCTTGGTTTTCCTTCCATAGGCATCTTCTGATGTCTTCGAAAAGAGTGTTATCCGACATACAATACATACGACAAATATTATTACAAAGATATATATTTTTTTACGTTAATTTTTTATTTAAGTAGCTAGTTTATTCAGAAATCATTTTGGTAATTGGTTATTTTAGGGTAAAAACATTAGTCTAAATGAGCGAAACATTAGGATACGTTCAGCGAAAATTCACGAATGTCTGCCTGATGAGCAGAGTTACGTTCGCATTTATAATATTGATAAAGATAGTATCGTTCGTTAAAACTTTACCTTTCTAATTATACGTTTTGTTGGTTGTTTATCACACTTGATTGCAACAGGATTGCAAAGAGTACGTAGTTTTGAGTATTGATATATAGGGTGGCGCAAAAGTAATCATCGGATGTTCATTGGCTGTATTTTTTTTGTTAAATGAATAACTTTAGGTTTTTGTTGGATTGTATTTCTTTCATGTCAATTTTTTTTTTAAGTAGAAATTATAATATCTACCCAGTGGTCGCCGTCAGAATTCCGCCGTCACTCTTACCAGTAGTTCTGGCGGTAAATTAACGAATTCCTCATGGATATTCGTTTCAGGGCCTTCTAGAGTCTTCAAGAGCTTGTTGACGTAGACTCATAACTTTAAGAAACCACTCAAAAAGAAGTCAGCAACAACTACATCAGGTGATTTTGCCGCCCAATACAAACCTCAAATTCTTAATTCAAAGCAAGTAAAACGAGAGAGATTAGGTGACCTGAAAATGCTTTCTTGAGGAGTATAGCAATTTGTGTCTTATTGATGTGTATTTTGTATGTGTATACTTCACATTTTGCATTTGCAAAAATATAGCATCATCCAATATGGTGTTTACTTATGCGCCACCTTGTATTATATTTTTTATAACATGGAAGAGCATGTAGTCCATCTGACGGTAAATGGCTATTGGTAAGTGACATCTGTAATTAAACCCAGATAAGATCACAGTCTTACCTGAGGTTAGCCGCAGATGCGTTGCTACCCTTGAGTACTAAGTGTGAAGCCTCGGATAAGTATATCTCTCTCACCACACCTTTCAGACCGTTACTAGACAGAAATAAGTGTGGCGGCGGTGATTCCGGAGTCGAACCACATAAAGTTTTACTACCTTTGATTATTGATGTTCAAAGAGCACTACCTCGTATTTTTACACACCAGATTAGATACTGCCAAGGTATGCACTTATTATAATACACCCTAGGATTTTCTCTTATTACGTGGGTGCCATACACAAAGACGACACAAACGCTCAGACCCAGAACAGAAATATATCGGATCTTCAACATGTTTGTCTGTCCCGATATTGAACCCGAATTCCACTGTCTTACACCTGTATGATGACTTTCTTGCAAGATAGTGGTACATTTTTTTTAATCTCTAGGGGAAAACCTTCACGAGGTACACGACGCCATGGGAGCGACGACGGGTTATGTGGGAATTTTTATTGGGATCTTCAACGAAAGGCAACCGGAGTCCTCTAAACGCGAAGCCCCATTCTGGCTCTTTCCCGGTGAGCATTAGCGCTCAACGTATCTTCTGGTGTTTATGATGGCATGCGACCACACGTGCCACTGTCCTTCTTTCCCTTCCCGGGTCGCCTGGCTAGACAGTAAGAGCTCCCACTATCGCCGCCCGCAACCCCGGGAGTCCTCTTTTAGTCGCCTCTTACGACAGGCAGGGTATACCGTAGCCCTGTTTTGGTCCCGGTACTACAGGGACAAGATAGTGGTACCTACACGTACAATTTGTATTAGACGTACGTATTTTTTGACTTTGTGTGTGTTTTTAATACTCATAATATTACATTGAGAGCGACGAAGGAGGAAATACGTGAGATACAATTCGTTGGTTGTCGGATTGTCGTCCAAAGAAAATAAAATATTTAAAGTATAGCAAGCGAAATAACTGATTAATATCTATTAATATTTATTACATACATACCTAAAGTCAGTTGTTTATTAAAAACAAACGATATTGTTACTCCCAACAAAGTTAGAATACGATTTCAGTACGGATTTTTTCTAAAAAAAATACGTAAATTGAAAGACTAAACCTTACGAAAAGATACGTGCCAGTATGGGACCGAAAAAAGCAGTAAAAAAAAACTGAAATAGGTATAACATCTATAACAAGACTAAATCGTGTTCTGAAAGCTCCCAATAAAGCTGCTTTTGCTCAGTTCTGTACTTCTCAGGGTTCCGTACCCAATGTGTTAAAATGGGACTCTATTAAGACTATTACTAAGACTTACGCTGTCCGGCTATACATCTGTCTGTCACCAGGCAGTATCTCATGAGCCGTGATAGCTAGACAGATGAAATTTTCGCAGGTAATGTATTTCTGTTCCCGCTATAATAAAAACAGAAAAAAAATTTAAAAATTTAAGGAGGGCTCCTATATAACAAACGAGATTTTTACCGTTTTTTATCGATATCGGTACGGAACCCTCTCGTGCGCGAGTCCGACTCACACTTGGCCGGTTTTTTTGGATTATTCGCAACATCCGATTTAGGTTCAAAGCGATGATTATTCGCTACAACGGTTTTTATACGCTACACCGAATTCCAATGTTTTTAGATTTCAAATATGGTTTGTAATTTTAAATGTTCGATGAAAACTTTCTGGCTGAAATCATGTGTATAGGGAGCAGACCAGTTACCATCGAAATCATGAAACTTAAATATTATTTTTATAAAATAAATATTTTTGTAAACTAGTCGATGAAAAATAATTAATTTTCATTTCTGTTTCAATTTTAAGTTATGTGTACTCATATTATTTGTTTTTTCGTGTGGCTGTTTGTGTTGTGCTTTTTAATTATTGTTTTTCATTTAATTTATTTATAGGTTTGCACATTCAAATTTTATAACAAGGAACAATAACGCGAGGTACGTAATGTTTAGTTATATTCTTGAAGCATAGGTGCGTATAGTTTATATACTTTAAAGACACAATTTTAAAATTCACTCTTATCTAGTTCTAGTCTCTTAGTTTCGAGAACGCCCCACGTGTGCATGAAAGGCCTGGCGTATAGAGGCTTGCTTTAAAATGACATCGTTAAAAAAACAACTCGTAGTAGCTAGTAACTAGGGCCTAAAAGCCAACTCATTACCGAACTCCTTGACGGACTATTTCGGGTGAATAGGGAGGCGGTGTGGGCGAGATAGCGCGCGCTTATGAACGATATCGCGACAAACGAAGTGTCCCTCTCCGTCTCCCCGCTGATTGAAGTGAGTTTTTGCACTCTCGCAAAATCTTTTTGAGACCCACGTACCGGAAAGTTTTGTCGTGATTCATGTTATGTATACGCTAATGCATTCATGTGTAACCGTCGTTTCGTTGTCCGGACACGCAATATTTGATTTTATGATAGTACATAAAATATGAGTTTATGTCTAAAGGAATACATATGCTTAATTGTGTTTGTTGACCGTCGGATCATGCAACAATTATTCTGCTTTGTAAGTAAATTCTTTGTTTACCCTCCTTTTTTCTTCTTTTTTTTTTAAATAGAATATTTTTTTATTACATTTTGTTAAAAATACGTGTTCTATGCGAACAGGAAAGAGCGTTCACCCCCTAACACAAGTTCTGCGAACTTAACAGGGGTGTACTTCACCTGTAATTTAAAACATTTAGTCAATAAATAATATTTTGATTTTGATTTTTTTGATTTTGTATGTTTTTTGTATCTGTCTTTCTATTAGCCTTGCTGGCCGTTTGTATATCCTGTTGTATTTCCATAATATATTGTAGTTGTATAATTAAAGCGAAAATGGGTGTATGGTTAACCTGATGTGAATCCACCTAAACCAGTGATTGTCAAAGTGATCGATATCGACCCCTTTGGGAACCGACAACCAGACAACCCTAAAGTTTTTAAATTGGAAAATGTTTTGTATGAATAGAAAAAAAAGAGATGACATTTTTAAAGTAATTTGACTAAAGTATCAGTTCATTTTGAACAAGAATAAGGGGTATTTTACACAAAATAGTTTAGGAATCTCTGACCTAAACGATAAGTCTAATGACATCTCTAACAACTCCAATACGAACACAGATTCTGTCGGAAATATGTAAGAACTTAGCTTCTGTGAATTGGAAATTGGACTGTTTCTGTACCGTATATCAAACTTGGATACAGCTATGCAAGCTGCTGTATAGCAGAAACAATCTCGGTAAAGATGCTGTTGCAATAAATCCCAAAGCGTATCGACTACCACTTGTAATGGATATTATAATATGCGATTTAAGTAAATAATTATATCATTGCTTTTTTATTAGATTGACGTAGCAAACGAACACGCAGTCCACCTAATTGTAAGTGGTTACTGCCGCCTATGGACATCTGTAAGCAACTTCATATAAAATACGCATTCTACCTAAAGCCGATCATATATTCTATGCCAACCCCGAGGACTGAGATGATCGTCTTATATATAAGTGAACCAGCAACCACACCCATCCACTGAAACGCAAGAACTGCTTCACGTTTGAAATAGGTGCGTTGGTGGTACGACCCCGGTCTCACGTACTATGGTTTTTTCCACCTGGTAAACTACACATCCATCAGCTACCGCGCCTTTCATGCAACGAGCATAACGGTAAAACGATTTAAATAGAAAATCAACCACTGTATTGCTTTCAGGACAATATTGCGTGGATGTAAGCGAATGTGCGATCTTATTTCTGAATATTATTTTACCTATCTTCGCAGCTAAATTACATACAATAATAAAATGTATTATGATTCTGTCTGTGTACTTTACTGTTAACTTATGACATGATTTTTTCTAAGGAAATTTTCGGGAATTTCATGTCACTTCGTAAAGTACGTTATTTTGAAGAACTTGGTTTCTGCGAATTCCATGTTCTTTCCTTTGTTTGAATAGAAGTGTTTATACAAAAGAATCCATTGAGTTTATCACTGAAGTCTATGCAATATTTTGTTCTTATTTTGACTGGGTATTTTGAAAAAAATATCAGATAAATGATAAAGGAAAACAAACTTTATTCCATGTTCATTCAACTTCTAAAATATGAGGCTAGAGATTTCTTCGGTTAGTTTTTACGGTCAAAGTCGCAAACTTTTGCAAAAGGAAGAAAAAATTCACCAAAAACTTGTGTCGGGAAGCTAAGTTGAAGATATTCCTTATAGCAAGTGGAAAAGTTAGAACATCAGTAAATTTTGTACTGTAGATATGCGGAGGTTGAAATGGCGGTTACTTTTTATGTACAGGCAATTTTGGTGCACGTTCAATACAAATTGAACTGAATCTGTCAAAATAAAATATCAGGTGTCATCAGAAGTTGCTAGAATTCTTTGTGGTTCGACTCCGGGAGCACCACCGCCACACCTATTTCCGCCTAATAACAGCAGTGCTAAGCTGCGTGGTGGTCTGAAGGATGTAAGGGAGATATAATTATCCGAGACGTTCCACCTTAGTCCTCGGGGGTAGCAACGCATCTGTGACTAGCCTCAAGTAAGACTCTGATCTTATCTGAGGTTGACTACAGATATCTAAGGGCGGCAGAGGCCACTAACCATCTGATAGATTGCATGCTCATTTGCTACTTACAATTTGTATAAAAAAAAACAATTTACAAAGTCAGGATCTCCTAAGAGACGTAGTCATGTGATATTTAAGGTATTTTAGTTACCTTTTTATTTTAGTTTTAGTTTTAGTTAGTTATCTTGATAATTCGTGGTAGTAGTAGTAAATTAAAATCATACGTAGCGTTAAACTTCTTATAGAATAATAACCAGCTTAGTACTCAGGATTGGAGTTTTCTTACGATAATAGCACATTATATTTAGTGACCATAATCTCTGTCTAATCAGATACCAATATTGGCTTTCGTTGTGTTTCGGATGGAGGGATGAATTTTGTTCCACAAAAAACCGTTGCTAACTGGCTTGAACGATATGTTCTTGCGTAACTATTATTTTTAATATTATTTTTGGGATTAAATTAACTATTTCCTAAGTGAACCGCACGTAGAATTGTGAAATCATCGTCTATATTGCTATATAAATGCAAAACTCGTGGAGCCACGCCAAGATACTGGAAGACGGGGCGATAAGGACAGACTGTTCGTGGCCAAATGTTAGCTGGAGAAATTTACTTTTTAGTAATTAACTTAGAGCAATTAAGTAACATTAACAGTGACAACTCATTGATAGAAGTCTGTTTTCTCCAAAAATGATAAGAAACCTAGGTATAAGTCTAGACTTTTACCTGGTTAATGCATCATTATTATCATCAAGACATAAGTGTGGTCACCACGTATGTATTTATTTTTGTGCCAAATCAAAGGACATATACGAAATAAGTTAAGAATTATAGGAAATAGGCAATAAATTCTAATATACTTTTATATACATTAGTTAGCCCTTTCAATGGTAATATTCATTTATTGAACGTAAATAAGTATATTTCTATTCTACAACTCCCCGATTTAATTGCCGAGATTTAGACTAAACCACTAAATTATGATTGTTTCAACAAAACTGTAAAACATGAATTGACACAGTCAAAATGTAATAAGAGTAAGAACAAAAACCAGATTTATCGAGCAATACGTTTTTGTTTCATTACAAACATGTCAAAGTTAAGTTGATACATAACGAATGTCAGAGAGAAATGGCGCGTTCATTTAATTTCGGAGGAAAGGGATATTCAAAATAGTAGCAGTTTGTGGCTGGGGGAAATAGAGCAAGTAACAAATGGCAACCGACTAAGATAAAAAGGTCCGTCACTGAACGACTCTCTTTACGAGTATGGCGCAAATGATCATACTCCAATTTATTTAAACTGGAACTAATTAAATTTTACCAATTTACCTGAATTAAAAATCTAACCTTTGGGTAACCATTATGAAATATTGTAACAAATTGTTATGTAAAACTAAGTTAGCAAACGAGCATGCAGTGCACGTGATAATGAGTGGTTACTGCCGCCGATGATGGATATCTGTAACCAATTCTACATAGAACAGAGGTTCTATAGGTCAATTGCAGTAGCATTGCATCTCCTGAGAATCGAGAGATCGCCTCATAATCGAGTCAGCTTAAATCTACACCGGCGAAATGTATGAAAACATATGATAAGTGTGAAGCAATCACGCTGTTATAGGTGTGACGGTGCTACGACTGTAAGCGAACTGCACTGATTCTCTCTTTAAACCAAAATTTAAAACACTTAAGTAGATTCGAAAGAATTGACTCATTAATCCCGATCCTCCTGAAAGGGATATTCAAACTAGGAGATGTCGGTTTGTGTTTTGGGGAAAATAGAACCAGTAACAAATGGCAGCCCAACTAAGATAAAAGGGGCCGTCATTTTGTAGAACTGCTCCCGTCGCGAGGTCGGCGCAAATGCTGACCGCAGTCTGCGCCAATAATACTTGTTTGATTGATATTGATTAGGTTTTGTATGTGAGTAATGGTATTTTTTATAACAAAAGATTATTGATTTCATAGTACTTTTCGTTTCACTTATTTGTTTGACGGAAATAATGTAACTACGGATATTTAAGATTGAAGAGTGCAATTTAAAACGGCAATAAATAGTTTAAAGTAATAAAAATAATATTATAAATACATTTTATATACAATATTTTCAGAAACGCCATTATATTTTTGTCATTCTTCTTTAAAAACCTTTCATTTAATACCTGTATAGTTGGGATGTATAAAAATAATTAGACTGCTATCTAGAAAAATCCACCATTTTGGATTTAGAATGATGTTACTAAGCTAATGTTGCAAATATGCAAAATTTCAGATCAATCGGATGATATTAACTGAATTCAATATCAAATAGTTCGAATACTTGTAAGATTTGACTCTTACATACTTACGAGTTAACAAGGCAAGCTAATGAAAGCTTATAAAAATTAAATTGATTCGTCTAATTTTTTTAGTTAAAATTGTTTCAAATTAAGACTCTTGACCTTTACAGAACGGACCTTTTCTTAAAAGTTTTGGTTCTTGGAAAAGAAATTGGACTCACATTTAATTTCAAGGAAAAGGGATATTCAAAATAGTAGCGGTTTGTGGTTCGGGGAAAATAGAGCGAGCAACAAATGGCAGCCCGACTAAGATAAAAAGGGCCGTCATTTTGTTGAACGACTCCCGCTCCGAAGCCGGCGCAAATAACCAGACCGATTTAACATGTATACTCCCTACATAAGCATAATGGAATGCTGGAAACTAAAATATGGTACCAGTAGGGCAGAGTAAATTATTCATTAGCAATTAATTTTATCTATCCCATGCTGATCCGGGAAGTTACAGAATGTGTTGTTCTTATGCATATTGTAACAGGGAACGGATTAAGTTCCTTTGAAAGATTGAATTGTTAAATTGTTGCTTGTGGTTTGAGTTTAAATCTTTACTTGATCATACCCTTCTCAGTTTGTATCTAAGGTATAAAATATCTTTAATAATACGAGCTTAAAATTATGAAATATGTTTTATAGTGTTTTTATAATACAGAGCAATGAAAGATTTTTTACAAGCTGAGCCGAGCCACATTATACATTCATTTTATGAGTTTATCAACTTTTCGAAAATACGAGAACAATTGTGATTCCTAATAAAACTTTTATACATGCAGTGATATTAATGAAAACAAAAAACAGTTATCCCAAATGAAAACTGGTCCCATTTGCGGAAATCCTGAATCAGTAATGCACCGAGCGGAAATCTCAATAAATACTTAATCAGTTTTTTTTTACAATACAGCAATGCAAAAAAAGTGAGTTGAATCTTTTGCATGATTGCAACAGATAATCAGACCATACTCCACCGCGCCGTAAAGTTCCGTTAAAACTTTAACGCTAAAACTTCATGTTAACTAATAAATAGATAAACCAAGATTGAGTGTTTATTGTGGTCTTTGAAGCACGAAAAAGGGTTTTTATAATATAAAAGTAGCAAACGAGTATGTGGTCTACACCTGATGATAAGTGGTGACTGTCGACCAAGGACATATGTAAACAAACCCTAGATAAATTATTCTTAACGAAAATTAGCTTAGGAATAGGTCAACTCATAAAAAATCTCCAATATCGGTGGTTCACTTAAGAATGCGATTCGTTCTTTGCAAAAGGTTATCTTTGTTATCTTTATTACCGCTGTTATCTTTGCAATATGCAAAGTTCAGAAAATGCATATCATTAATTCACTTGTACTCTATTCAAATTGATATGCTAACGAACAAAGCTTTGAACCATAATGATCTTGTTATTAGCGCATTACCGGTCAGATATCAGTATCAAACCCGGACAGACGATACCCAATAATGATGATATCGGGCTAAGCTTCCTCAACAAACTTTCCGATCTAATCGTTTCCTCGGTAGCTTAAATGGGCGCCAACAAAATATATACATATAGCACATAGATCATTATCGTCGGATATGCCTTGTAGGTTTGGCAGGGCCGGCGATTTTCTATTTTATATCTACCCTCATATCGCATCGGCATTTAGTACTGATATCGTATCGCATACTATTGTTTGTGGGTTTGTGAGAGATATTCTTGTACGCAGTAACTACATTTATGTAGGACCATTACAGACGTCGGCGTCGGGAGTGTAATTTTTTTCGGTTTATGTATGTATGTTTATATGTATGTTCCTTTATTGGTACGCGCTACAGTTCAAAGGGCTTGACGGATTATGACATATGACTAGGGTTTCTAGTTTCTCGACCTTTCTTATTTCTCGAGGCACGAAAATGCTCGACCTTGATTTCTCGAGTTTCTCAAGTCTTTCGAGAAATTTTGAAAAACTTAGTAAAACACAATGTTGTTTACAAATTTTTGCCTTACTACTAATTAGATAGATAAGATCAGTTTAATTAATTGGTAAACTTAGTTACTGTAAGATGCTCTTTTTAATTCACAAATCAACTATAAGCAATAGGCAAACATATTATAATAGACTGATCTACATAAATCGTTAAGTATAAAACTTTTTAGGTACGTACAAAGGGTAAAAACGGAACCCTACTAAGACTTTGCTGTCCATCCGTCCGTCTGTCTGTTACCAGGCTGTCTTATCAACCGTGATAGCTAGACAGTTGAAATTTTCACAAATGATCTATTTCTGTTGCCGCTATAACAACAGATACTAAAAACAGAATAAAATAAATATTCCCTTAAATATTTATTTTATTCTGTTTTTGTTGGTAACATGTTGGTTGTATGGAAGCCCAAGGGGGCTTCCATACAACCAACATATTTTATGGTGCTTTTCATATATAATGATACGGAAGCCTTCGTGACTTCGATAAATCAAGGTGGTAGAACTCTTTGTGGTTCGA
>MOOZ01000212.1:388205-399267 GCA_002930495.1 Cecropterus lyciades | reverse complement strand
AAGTAAGAACGTATTGGATAAGTATGTCTCCCTATTTTGCTACACCCTTTAGACCAAAACATAGACTTAACACAGCCGTTATTATGCAGAAATAGGTGTGGCGTCGATGAAGTCGAACTACATAACATTCTATAAGAACACAATAGTCGAACTACAAAACCTTCAAATCTTATATCTATGTATGTGTAGGTATACGTTTTTGCCAATCAAGCCATAATACAGTATGGTTACATTGCTGCTATAAGCAACTTATTTTTTTCTGTAAAGTGAAGAAAAACTTACTTAATCCAACTTGTAAATTCGGGATGACAAGACATCGTGCTTTCATCACAGTGCAAACTGTGTATACATATAGGATCCATTGTGTTATAGACCATTCATTGAATATTGGTACTCGGTACAAGAAATCGGCTATAACCTTTCTTTAGCTCCATAAAAGATTGATATACCGTACTCATATGAATATGGTTTTGGTATTATTATTACGAGTCGAGTCGCTTTATTTTCATGGCTATGATAAGTTCTCAGATACAATAAAATATACGTATCAACTGAGCATAATTTTAAATGTTGTTAACTCTATTTTTGTAAACAAGACGTTTATTTTTTCTTTACTCAATTTCCGTCCCTTGAGAGATAATGGGCTTATTAAACGCCTGCCGTTTTCAATATTTGAACTGGCTCATTTAGTATTTACCTTTTCTGAGGAAAGGTATTTTCTTTTCTTTACTTTCATATTTATAAAATGACAACTGTTCTTTTCGTATATTGACATTTCTTAGATTTTTTTTTTACTAGCTTTTAAAATTACCTTTGAAGTCATTTAGCTTAAAAACGATTTATTTGCCATATTTTCCCATCCTTCCTTTATTCGTATATATATAAAAAGTAATGCGGATAAAGTTACTATTATATTTATAATATTACTGCGGAATACGATAAGTATTCATGTTGATATGAGTACATATGGTAAGTTATACGTGTTTTATATTCACAGTAGCGCGAAGCTTATGAAAGATCCATAGAAACTCTCACGCCTCATAAAATTGGTAAATATAAATCAGAGGCAGAATATATCACATACTTTTTATTAGGAAGAAATGTTTTTATTTATTATATTACCTTTGGTGCTTTTTTTTGTTGCAATTAAAATGTGGCAATGTTTCCGCTTTTCTTCATGCATTTCAGATAGTGTTTGAGTCCCGGGACTTCGAGATACGAGACGTTTTTTTTGCGAATTTTGCGAGACGAATTTTGCGTAATTTTAGTTGTCTCGAGTCCCGGGACTTTCAGGTCGAGACTCGAGACCTGACAAGATTATCGAAATTGTTAAGAGATTCTGAAAAAAACCAAGAGTTTAAATAAAAAAGAGCTTAGATAAAAAAGAAGTTTTAATTTGTTTTAAGCAACCAAAAAACATACAGAAAGTTTGGAACTACTATATAAAACCTTAAACATAATTAACATCTGTTGAAAATGCGAGAGTGTTCTCCTTTCACGGTAGCATTATTACAAAAATCTGAAACAGATTGTCGGACAAAGATGCTGACGCTGTGATTTTTTTAAAAGCCCATTTTATTACATCAGTAAAGAAGTCTAATTAATGTGTTAGTTGATTATTTGTAAGAATGATTTATAAATGTGTTTTATTACATATTTAGATTATTTAATTTTAAAACAAAACTGTGATCATGAGAATTAACAATGTTTTCATTATGACCAATGATTAAATACTAGAATTATTTGATAATAGTTAAGTTATTTGGGATTAATATGATTTTCAATTAAGTTTTTTTATAACTATAATCTGTGTGTGATTAATAGAAAGAAATAAAGCAATGATTAATAGTGAAATTAACGATAAAATTATTAAGAATTAATTTTCTGTCAAAAAAGGCCTACTCCTACAAAATAAAAAATAAAAAAAAAACAAATGGAATTGAAAGTCTCGAAGTCCCGGGTATTCCCGAGACTCAGATGGCTGTCTCGAGTCCCGGGACTTTGAAATTATCGGGAATTCCCAAACTCCAATTTCAGGGTGTCGAAACCGCTGGACTTAATACGAAGCGAATATCGTAGTCCGTAGGAGTGGCAACGCATTTCTGATAGACTTCAGATATTCAGACCTGTTCTATGTGGAGAAGGTTACAGATATCTATAAGCGCCAGTGATAACATATCAGGCCTGTATGTTCGTTTGCCAGTTCAATTTTATATAAAATACTTTGATTAATAATAATATCGTCTAACAGTCCTACAAACATCTGTACAGGTATATAAGTAAATATTGTTCTTTACAATTGTTTTCTGCGATGCCTAGAAGCATGTGGCAATCTTGAAAACTATTGCAATGTTGAAATCTTGGCAGAAACCTTGTTCTTAATGAAATTGTGGAGAGATACCAGGCCGAAGAAATCCCGGCGGAGTTCTTAGCACTTAACTAGTTCGATAGATAAGTTCCGTAGAGCAGTTATCGGCCTATAAGGCAGTAGGGCTAATTGGTGAGTCGTAAGAGTAAAAAAATCGCAGCGACACGATTGGCCGGGACAAGTCTGAGAGTATTTTGTTTCTTTTATATAAAAAAATGTGTTTTGTTTGGTTATTTGAAAATAAAAAAGCATGAAGGAAATGTTTAATTTAATAATAAAATATTTTTATGTTCTCCATTATTTTAAAATAGATTTCTATAATGTGCATTATTATATTTTTTTCAAATATTTCCGACCAACATCAGTGGTAATTTCACTACGAGGACCTGCTGCTATCACTGCTGCGATCACCAACATAAATGTAAGGCGCTTTGACTACAGATAAAATCATTATTAGGAGTGAAGCACCTCAAAAGGGTGATGGATGAATGCACCAATTTAATTCAAAACAATTAACTGTTAAACAATAGTTCTTTCGGGATCAAAGTTTTACTATTTGTTACTCATGCACGTAAAAACTACAGATAGTTTATAACCTAGGATTCACGTAGCATACTCACTATCATGTTAGACGTGACCGAAGCGGTTAGAGTCGCGAGTAACCTAGTAGATATATATGAAAGTGGTACCTCTTTATCATATTATATTAAGCTTTGATATAAATTCTCTTTCCCCATTATGCAAATAATAAACGTTAACAATTATTCTTCAACGTATTGCCTCATGAATGCTAACGCTATGATTTGAATTATTATGATTAACTGGCCGGAGCCCTGATAGCTTATGTGGAAGTCAATGTCGTATAATTTAAGCGGGCGTAGTAATATTAGGGCTTTTACACGTGGAAACATATTATTGGTGAAGATCCGACCGTAAATTATAGTGTAAATGTATTTTGGGCGTATTTACCGGCAATCGACATAACTCAAAGACTTCAAAAACATATATATGAGTGAATAGTTAAATTCTAAACATTAGTTTTCATTTTTTTTAATTTAGTGCTAGCAAACGAGTTTGTAATCAACTTGATGGTAAGCATTTACCACTCATGAACATCAATCAGCCTTAGATAAAAAAGTCATATCTGAGATCGGTTTCAGATGCGTTGCTACCCTTGAAGACTGAGTTGGAATCCTTGGAATAACCTTTCCCTTTTACACACTTTTAAATTAGCGTACCTACGGCAGCACTTAACAATAGCAGTACAATTATTAAATAAGTTATTTAGTTTTGAAGATAATAGAAGATAACCCTTTGATGTTCGATTCCAGAAGCACAACCGCCTCACCTATTTTTACCTAATAACAGCAGTGTTAAGCGCTGCTGTGTTTTGGTCTGACGGGTGTTCTAATGGAGACTTATTCGAGACGTTCCAACTTAGTACTCAGGAGTAGCTACGTATTTGTAGCAGGCCTCAGGTCAAGACTCTGATCTTATCTGGGGTTGATGGGCGGGCGATGATGTCCAAGGGCGGCAGGAGACATCAGGTGGGCTTCAATATTATAAAAAAGGTAGAAATAAATTAATAATACATACAGACAATATTATAAACTGGTCGACAGTATATACGCCTGAATAGACTTTGACTTGTTACATGTGACTGTTTACTTGTTATTTCATAAACATAAAAGGTTCAACTGCAACAACTGTATGATCGATATATCCAGTGTAACACATATTTTTTAAAATAACTGAATTCCCAAATGAAGGGTAGTGAATTGCATATTGCTTTTGTACTATTTTTGCAACATTTTATTTACCTTGCCTTGTTAGTTCGTAGATAAATCACAATCAAGTGTGGTAAAAATTAGTATACATGTTTTATTTGGATGACAATCCGTGATACGCTTACTGACGTCATATTAAATTCAATATGGCAGACTCCCCAAGATGGCAGATGTATTATTTTTTTTGTTGACTCCCATGATATAGGTAGAAATGAAAAGGTATTTGAGATGAATAAAAAAAAAACAAAATAATATTAACGAATAGTTATTTTTAAGTACTTTTAAATATAAATTTATATAATCTGTATCAACGATCAACAGGTTAAAAATGTTTTTGTATCAAACATATAGCGTTTAAAGTGGTTCTACTTTGTAATAACAATTTTAGATTAAAAATTGTACGTTAAGACTGTTAGGGCTGATTTTATTTTGTCAGACTGAAGTAGCAAAATCTACCTGAAATAACTCATGTCTGCCGCCCATGGACATCTGTAAGCAACTTCATGTAGAACAGGGAATCTATCTGAAGTAAATCACAGATGCGTTGCTACTCCCGGGGATTAAGATGGCGACCTCATATGTGCTTTATAATGTGTCATTGTAAACAATACGATGTATGAGCTTTATAATGTATCCTTACAAGGATATTGCTGTGAGCTTTATAATGTATCCTTACAAGGATACATTATAAAGCTCACAATACAATACAATACACATGGACGCATATGTTCGTGAAGGTATCTACACACTTCCAGCCTTGAATCAAGATCTAAAATGTTTTTTTTTTGTATACTACTAATGCTCTAGATTATCTAAAGTTTTGGTGTTTTTCTAATTGGTGATTATCTAGAATATAAAATTTATTATGATTTCCCAGGAACAAAATGCAAATATGCACTATTCCTGGGAAATCATACCTGTGTAGTTCATTGAACTATTAATATACGGAAATATATAAAGGACGATTTCGATCGTCCTACAAAAATCATTTTAGATTTAGATAGTAAAAAAATATATGTACATATGTCATGTAGTGTAAAATAACAGGACTTATTCTATTATAACATATACTTTAAGATACTATTAATAAAGGACATTCGCTTTAACGAGTGTAAGCACCCTTATATGTAGACGTTAGATATTACGTGCCAAGACAGTTATGGGTCCAGGTCACCATTGTCTATCTTAGATACACAGTAGTACACTGAATCAAGCCACAGTACCTACGTAATAATGGAACGACCGGACTGTGTTTGCTGTGACATAAATATAGGTTGAACCTTATCTTGTTGTCCTTAAACAAATACTATCTACAATTTTATAATAGACTCTTTCGAATTAAAATGAATGCTGAATGCTAATGACTTTAAAGATAATATTCTTAACAATCAAGATAAGCTAGGAGCTTAATATAATTAACTCTGTACTTCAGCTGAGTAGAAATTTAATTATAACATCGTACTTGAGTTTAAAAATGTCATTTATGTTTCCTTGTTAATCCTATTGGAAATAAAGGCTTTGTTTTATGAGTGTATGGTCGAATTGTATTGTATTTATCTAGATAAATGACAGGCTATAAAAAGCTTATGACAGAGCCAAACGGCATTGGCAGACCAAAGCTATTGCGGGGTGACATTTAAATTATTGGTGCTCTAAATCCGATAGCAAGTAATGGACCGGCTCCGATGGAGGACTCACTCAGACTGGCACAGATTCTGAAAGCAATATGACATAAGCTATCGAACAATGCGATTGAATTGAAAATAGTAAGTTTCTAACGTTGCAAAATGTACTAAAATATTATAATATTACAAAAATACTTAGAGTGAAGTTTCATGTGTCATAATACATTAGTCTTTCAATCAAGTTACGTGTATGATTAATTTGATATACAATGGTCATTGTGGCTCATAGATAGAAGTCAATAAACCTTAACATTACAGGTTTTCTGAGTATATTGTGACTACTTATATACATGTGAGCATTAATGCCTTTAAATTAGAACTACGAGTAACTGCCGCTAAATATTGCCGTTGTATTGAAATTATGTATTATAATTCAACGTAATTTAGTAATCATATCGATTACGCGCTATGATTACTACATGATTTGATATGATTTATATTTCAAATAGGAAAATTAACATATAAATTGTTTTGCTATGGGCGGATCAAGCTTCATTTTACATGGATGCATTACCGTATAACTTTTGAACAAGAATATTTTAAAATATGTATAGTTTTATATAGTTATATGATATCAAACATGCACGAGATTCTAAAGAGAAATAACTATGTTATAAAAAGATCAGAACATGAGAACCATAGAAATAAAATCAAAACTAATATTTTAGATTTTAGGCTTACCAGATATCAAACTCGAAAGTTTCTATGTGAGCAAATAGTATATTATTCACAAAATGTACATTTAAACATAAACATAACCATAAACATAAACGATAACGAATATAAACATAGACGAAAACACAAACACCCTGACCCAGAACAGAAAACTTAACTCATCATTCAGATGTCTGTCTGGCCGTGGATCGAACCCGGGACTCATTGCGTGTCCGACCGGTATGGTGACCGTTCCAACACGTGGGTCGTCAATTTATTTCATACAAACCGCAAGGAAGGCCAACACTAATACTTTTAATAGTGTCGAACTTACCGCAAAAGGGTGAGTAGCTTATAAAACAGTAACATCTTGTTACAGTCACGAATAAGCTTCAAAAAATATTCTATTTTTCATATCTTACGGGTTAAGACAGAATAAAAAACAAGCTTCAATCCCGTGTCAGATAATACCCTGTTATAAAGGATAAAGTCTGCCGATGCCGGTACAATTTAGTATCCATCACAGATCTTTCCTTATAACTTTTATAAGTGACTGTTATGACTTTAATATACGTTTACAATATTTATTGTTTCCAACGACTTTTTTATATTCACGCATATATGGACATGAGTGACTATTTACTGACTATTTCCTGATGTACCTAAGTGCTTAAACCACAAAATGTTAATCCGTTTTTGACTTTTTAAAACTGAAGTACCAAACAAGGACGTAGACATTCAATGGTATCACTCCATTTTTTTTGTAATTACACTACATATGACTACTACCTTGAATTCATAACGTACAGATGAACAAACAGAGGGACAAGATATTATTATAAGAAATCCGATTTGGTTATGGAGTCTTAAAAGGGTTGACGATTTCAGAAATTATAAACATCTTTCATCTTTCCATCGTTTGTTTACAAAGTTAAAACAATTCTTAAATTTTAACTTGGTTTACGTCAAACAACTTTCCAAGACAGCGTAGCGTCAGAAACACATACCTAGTGCCTAAACAAACATTAAGTTTCAAACTGGCTCTTGACACAAGCGGTAAGTGAAAAGAAGCTGAAGTTTTCGCATTATCTCTGAGTAAAGGCTAGAAGTGTGGAACTTTGCAGGGGATGTTTAAATTGTCGCTACACACAAACTGTCGTCGCAATGCAACGCCATCTGTGACCCGCAGTACCTACGTTGAGGTGAAAAATGAAATCCGTCTATTGCGAGCTGTTCGCGGAGCTGCAATATATTCTAAACGTGTGCAGTCAGTTAGCAAATAAACTTTTGGAATAGATTTCAGCATTCAATCCAGCAGTTTTGAAACCTTTTCTATAACAGTTTGTATTTCATACATGTTTGTAAAAAGCTCAGATGTATTTTTTAATAAGCCACGATTATTTCAATAAAAGTAACATCAATCCTTTACACGTTAATTTATAACTAAAATACGATACAATTATAATATGGTATAAGTTGTTGGTAGTGGTTGGTATTGGTAAATGTTGTGTTATTAGTAGGTATGTTATTCAAAAATCAATGCGTGATTATGATATCATACCAATCGGGTATTGTGTATATATTGTAATCGTGTATATATTGTATCCAACATGAAAAGCAAATCCAATATATTAAAAGAAACATTAGTTTTCGTCAGTGAATGTTCACTTCCTTTTTTCCCGACTGCGTCAGAAGGAGGGTAATATTGTTCGAGCGTATGTATGTATATATGTATGTTTGTTTGTTTCTATGTATGTCCATTTCTTTGGCACGCGCTTCAGCCCAAACGGCTTGTGACGTATAACATATCATTGGAATCGTCTCAGTCTGGAAAGTACATAGGCTATATCTATATAAATAATTCCGTCAAGGGGTACGGTTGACTTGATTGAAACCTTATTAAATAATAAAACTGACAACATAATATATATGCCCAAAATTCGGATTGTCGAGTATATTGTTAAATTCGAATTGTGCAAACAGTCGCCATATTGGCCACTCGGATGCCATCTTGAATTCCTTAAAGTCGATTCACGTAATAATAAGATAAACATGCCATCTAGCGGCGTTATTTACCTTACATAGTTTTGATATTTTGTACTAGATGGCGTACAAAATTTTACCTCGCATTTCCGTATCACGCTGCCGCCCTATCGACAATGTGTGTAGGTTCGTATAAATATGCTCGGAATTTGGGACTATATACTGGGACCAGTATATTAAACTGTAAACTAGCTACTACAAGTAGTGGCGTCTAGCGAACTGGCAGCTTTTAGGAGTATCTGCTTCTAAGGTGTAATACCTTTTAGTTGATTATAACTACAACAATATCTACCTACCTATAGTCACATTTCAAACGAGCGAAGCCAGGCTATCATTTAGTAATTAAAAAAAAAGGCGCCTTCAAATAGGGGAAAAAAGGAGGGAGAGGGACAATTTTTTCTACTATCACGACAATATAACGAAAAAAAATTAAAAAAAGAAAAAAAGAGCGATTTTCCTAACTTTATTATTTTGTCTTACCATTTGTGGCTCGCCAAAATTTAAGTAGGGTAAAACAGTTTTTAAAGTCCACAAAACTTAACTGTATTATTGTATATAAAATATATATATGTAAAAAAATAGACCCTTTTACTCTAAATTTGTTTCAGCATGTTTTTATTGTTAAATGTATACAAAAATAATTCCACGACCTGGTATATTACTTTCATGGCCCGGTTTCATGGTTCCGGGTTGAGACCCATCATTTTGGAAACGCTGTATAAGAGTAATCAGTACCACCTACAGCGATTCTATCATAGTAATACTACAATTTCCTTGCATTCGTTTCGATTACATGAAAGTAGTTAATTCGTGACTAAAACTTTGTAGCGGTTTCCGGACGCGGTTCGCTGCGATCCGGTTAACCGCACGACTGCGAATTTGGAAAACTTAGCTAATTTAAAGATTGACCCGACAACTTCAACAGGAACAAGAGGTCAGACTATCTATAAGTGTGATTTTGTTAAGTTTGAACTTGTGATATAATAAGTGTAAGTAAGTAGTCTTTTAGTAAATTAATAAATGCAGCGTATTATGATTTTTTATGTCTATTAATCAAAGTAATCACCCATACAATCAATTCATCTTTACCAACGCATTGGTAGCTTATTGATGCCCTTTTTGAAGAAATTAGCTGGACGGGAGGCAACAAATTCTTTAAAGGCATTTTGTACTGCCTCTTGATTATTGAATTTTTTTTTCCCGCCAAGAAGTTATCCAAATTTTCGAAAAAGTATGCGCAAGGTCTGGTGAGTACGGCGGATGACGGAAAACTTCCAACACCAGTTCTTGTAGCTTGCAGACCGTCTGCTGTGCTGTATGAGGTCGCGCGTTCTCTGATTGGAGACGTACGAGCTTCTCTATCATTGTGTTCAGTTCTTCACAGTACATATCTGCAGTAATGCTCATCCTGTTTGGTAAGAAGCTGTGATGAATTACACCTTCGTTAGACCACCAAACAGTGACCATCACTTTTCTAGGGGTAAGTTTTCGTTTAGGGCATTGTATAGGTGCTGAACCAGGGTCCAACCAACTTGTTGAGCGCTAACGATTGTCGAACAGGATTCATTTCTCGTCACAAGTAACAATGTCGTTCAGAATTCCTTCATTTATACGCGTATTGAGCAGTGCAAGGCTCGTCTCGACGCGTACTTCACGCTGGCGATCATTAAGTTCGTGGGATACCCAGTTGTCAAGCTTTTTTATCTTGCCAGTTTGATGCAAATGGACCAATATTGTTTTGATGCTAACGTAAAAAGCTGCTACTAATTCAGCCGGAGATTGAGTATCATCAGCCTCCACAATTGCTTTTAATTCGTCATTGTCGATCAAAGTTTTTGGACGACCACGGGGTTCATTTTCAGGTCAAAATTTCCAGATTGGAAGCGAGCAAACCAATACCGGGTGGTGCGTTCGTTGTGTTCGCTCCGTAAACGTCGTTGATGTTGCGTGCCGCTTGTGTCGCTTTGTTATTACTCCATAATTACTCGAATTTTTAACGTATCCATGATGACGAAAAATGTTCGAACGATGTTACTCGAATTTTTATCGTATCCATGATGACAAAAAATGTTCGAACACGCGCTTTGTCCGTTGTGGGTATTAGATTTTTTTATATGGAAGTACCAATCGAGTATGCAGTGCACCTGATGGTTAGTGGCCACTGTCGCACATGGGCATCTGTAATCAATCCCAGGTAGGATCAGGTCTTACTTAAGGTTAGCACAGGTGCGTCGCTTGATTGGTGCTCGACAGCCGATGGGAATTCGGGCCCCACTTCCGACGGCTGGCGCCCAAGCTGATGAGCGCAGCGGGCGCGCTTTCAACGTTGCTTCCCAACTTGGGGGCCCGAGCGCATCCTGTAGGCGGTTGTACGTGGGAATCGTGCGGTCCATGGCCATGTATGGGGCCCCTGTGTGGGCTATGGACATGACGGCCAGCACTCTCGCCATTCTGCGCAAACCGCAGAGGGCGATGGCCGTCAGAGTCGTCCGCGGGTATCGCACGATTTCCTACGAGGCGGCTTG
>MOOZ01000212.1:290835-304573 GCA_002930495.1 Cecropterus lyciades | reverse complement strand
TTTTGTGATAATAAAAGAGTTGTCCCTTCCCTCCTTTTTCTCGTATTTGTAGGCGCCATCTTTAAAAATCATATAGTCAATGTCACGATTCGAATGATATGGCATACGTCACACTCCGTCAAGCCGTTTCGGCTGTAGCGCGTGCCAAAGAAATGGGCATACATACAAACAAACATACATACATACAAACATTACCCTCCTTCTGACGCAGTCGGGTAATACGCGTGGCAATGGAGCCTTTGGAGTCAAACCTGTGTGATTTGAATCTTTATAAATCTTACAAATATTATAAACGCGAAGGTTAGGTGAGGATGTATGTGATTTCGTTGAAATTTGGTAAACGTGAACGAAACGAACGAAGCCTTGGGAATCAACTTACATTTCTTTAAAGGTGATTTAATAGTAAGTCTAGCAATACACGCGACTTCGTTCGCGCAGCCTATAATATAATCTATCCAGACTTTCGCGATCTACTGGTGGATATAAGTCTCCCCAAATGGAGGTTTTGTCAATAGTCACTGATTGCTGGTATGAGTTTTGGCGTCAGTAAGCGTTGATCACCTATCTACACCCAAGGAAATGGTAAAAACGAAAATATAAAAATGGAAACTATTTTAATATCTAACTAAAAGCTTAAATCTAAAATTCCACGCTCCTACATTTAAAACTGTGGAATTTCTATTTAGAATTTCAACCCCTTTTATCGTGGAGATATCCGTCGTGGATACCCTTTTGTCACAAGGGTGGCAGAAATTATCCCTCTGTCACCCCCATGACAATCATCGTGTCTGTATTCTACGTGGCAAGGCCACGGCAACACTTTTGCTTCCTACCAGGGTATGGCTGGCGTTGAAACTCATATGAGATCACCTACTATGACTTGGAGGTGGAGTTCTTGTACCAGTTATTTTTGATGAGGGGAATTAGCTGTTGTGTCTTTCTCCCGCTTCTTGGACTTGGACTATTGAAACCTGTTAACAGAATTAAACCTCCATTTTAACTCGTTCATGGTAATTTTTCCAGAAAGTCCTTGCTTTGCCTATTACATTACTTCTACCAATGGAGCCTAATACTAATTATATTATGAGCTAGAGTTTCTTTTTAAACCAGTAGAATTCCAACCAAACTCAACTTTTAAAAAGTTGAAATAGTAGTCTCATTACTTATACGTTATACTGATTTCATCAAAATCGCTTCCAAAGAAACTTTCAATCGATATAAAATCCTATTAGGGGTAGTTTTACCAATAACAGTGAAATAGATGTTCCATTATAATAAACCAAAACGCCAAATACTAAGTTTCATTGAGCTTCCATCAAAATTTGTGGACTTCCAAACAAACTTGCAAGCCCTATTTAACCCTTTTAACCAACTTCCAAAAAAGGAGGAGATTCTCAATTCGACTGTATATTTTTTTATATGTTTGAACCTTCGCTACTTTCGACTGGGTGAAACGATTTTGATAATTTTTTTTTAATTGGAAGGTGGTGCTTCCCGTGGGGTTCTATTTTAATTTGGTTCAATTCTGACAAAGGCATCCGTGAGAAAACCACATAAGCGTTAAATTTCCATTTAGTGTGTGCGCGACAAATAGATAAATAACTCAGTTTCTACTGATCGGATTCTCATGAAACTTGAAATGAACATTAGGTATCTAGGATGAAATGATATAAGGAAAAATGTGACCTCCTACTCCTCGATCCTGATGATGTAAGGGTACTGCTAGCGAAAACAAAAGAAGTAAGTCATTTGGAGCTTACAAATATATAATAAGATTACTGAGCAGAGGCATACTATGAAAAGTATGACCTTCCACTCCTCAACCCTGATTATATAGGAGTACTTGAACCTAGAGCATAGAAGTTGGTCATTCGGTGCTTACGTATATGCAGTAAGACTACTATGCAGAGATATAACATGAAAATTTTGACCTTCAACTCCTCAAACCTACATACACAGTACATCGTTCTGAAGTCGGCGCTCATATACTTTTAGGACATAGATTCGTCGCTGTAATCTAACAAAATATGTTGAGCGCCGACTTAGGGACTATGTACTATGTACTGTGTATAAAAGAAACCAACATATATTTAAATTATTTTTTGCTTTTTTGTGCCATAGAAGTCGTTTTCTATTTTTTTGTTCGAAAAGGGTAAAATTGAGGTTTCATTATATCAAACCCCAAAGCAAAATACTTAATTTCATTGAGCTAGCATCAAAAATGATGGACTTCCTACAAACATATAAACCCTATTTAAATCTCCCCCCTCCCCATGAGAAATTCCACTTTTAGTGGAAGTTTCTGTCATAACAGGAGCCTCTAGTCAAAATTTTATGTTTCTACTTTTAGTAGTTTAGGCTTTGCAATGTCTGAAGGCCCTTTCGTTTAATACACCCCTCGATGGGTTTGGTTGCAAACATAATTTTCAGACCTCACATTATGGCGTCCAAAATCTGCCATATTGTTTTTTTATTTTATTTAATGTATTCATTTGCGCTATTTATATACCTATCTAACGATATCTCATACGTCAAATTCATTCAAGCCGTTTAGGCTGTAACAGGGAACATAGAAATCTACATACATACATTCAAAATACATAACTCTCCTTCTGAAACAGTCAGGTTCTAGTCAAGAAGCATTTTCACTAATACTTATGTAAGCTTCAGTGAATCAAACAAATACTAACAGAACCTCCCGTGGCAATTACATTATCGCGCTACAACCTATGTTATATCACAGTTATTTTGGTATACAAGCAAAAAAAATTTCTATGTATCATCAAAATACGTTAAGTAGTTTTAGCACGATTTAGGAACAATCATCCATCCGGCCAAACATTCAAATTCTTTCACATTTATAATATTAGTATAGATAACATTTTGATTGTAGTGTAGGGATTTAAAGGTTAAATAAACATTAAAATAAAAAAGTTTTGTTATATTTTATGAGCACGAAGTTCGGCCTTTACTTTGGAGAAAGTGACATTGGGGCATTATCTTTTAACAACTACATTGAAATCTGATTGCTAGAATCATCAGGCTACATCGTGCGCGTACTCTGAAGCATGCCACATACAACTGGTCGTGGGAGAATCAGCTTTCTTTCCTCAGTCTACTCCCGCTACCTTAAGAGTTCGGTCTTGAGCTTTTTATGGTTATGACGAAGGAGACTTTGATTTAAAACTGCGCTCTCATGAATTCTAAGATGTAATTTGTAATTGGTGTTAGGGGCATCCTAGGAAAAAACAGACTCTCCTCGGAAACAATCTGTCAGTTTAGTTGCCTCGATTCGAATCTGACGCCATTGCATAATTTTGGTGGATTTATATTCCGCAGCAACATAATTGGCGCGCCAACTTTCAATTTTAATATGTGAGTTGTGAGACCGGGAGGCTTCAGTGTACTTAGGAAACGATCAGATAATAAATGGCATTATAGGCGTTTATCACTGAGTCGACGGATTTATATTAATATTCGACGTCTTCGAATGATCTTAAAAGTATTTCAAATAAAATAAATAAAAATTTCGCGTATGATCGAGGCTTATTCATTTTTTGATGTTAGGATGGCACGCTAGCATAACTATTCCGCAGGTTTATTGTGAATATTATTATTGTTTGTGTAAATTTTAGCGATTTAATTTGAGCTATAAGCTCTTCTACAGTGAACACAATTGTACGTTACTCTGCAGAAGGATTATATATAGAATTATATTATTATACAGTTACGGGAATCACCATTTCATATTTTAAGTAACTGGTTTGAAAACTGACCGGCAGTAACATCTCCCTTAAGATGGACTCACATATATTTGGTAAGGCTCAGTTATGTCACTGAAGACCTGAACTTCACGCACGCTTTAACTTCGACCGCTCGCGTTTCTTTGGCCACTACTCGTAAAGTCTGCCAGAAATCGCCTGCTAACAATACAGTACCTCCTTGCATTTGGCAATTATTTGTCCCATACAAACCTTGCCCTCATTTTTCACCCCCTTAGGGATCGAATTTCAGAAAATACATTCTTATCGGATGCCTATGTCATACAAAACACACATCCTCCAAATTTCAGGTATCTACGATTAGCGGTCTAGGCTGTGCGATGATGATCCGTCAGTAAGTCATTCAGGACAAAGGATTTTATATATATAGATAATGTGTAAGTGTGCATGCACGTGTGTGTGCTTTTTCAGTTTTTGATGTTGCCGTTCAGAATTATAATTTGGCATTTTCAGCCAACATCAAATGTATCAATTACTGAATAGTTTATTGTATGAACGCACATGTTTGAAATTGTATATATTAGCGAACATTGTAACTGACACGATTTTGTAGCGACGAAATGTGGAAGAAAAGTGCATAGATGAATATAAATGGCATCTTTATTAATCTTTTGAACACTGAAAGAAAGAAAAAAAGAGGCGCGAATAACTATAATAATATTATGAACTTCATCGTCGTCCCATTATTGTCCCACAGCTGGACACGGGTCTTCTCTCAGAATGAGAGAGTTGAAGTGCGAATTGGTAGACCAAGGTAATTAAGAACTTAGTGTAACGTAATACAGATAATTTTTTAAATGTGTATTAATTTAAAGATCTAAAAACGAAAGATATGAAATGACTTTATTTATTTTTATTTCTATTTATTCCTATGTGATGGTTTGTATGCTATCATTATTATTGCGCGCTTAAGTTCAAACCTGAATCTCTATCACGATAAATAGAAATTCTGATTACATAAATACCACAGCTTTGTAAAGTATCGAGTATGTACGAGTAGCTACATATATAACATAAACAGTCTTAATTATTCATACTAGTTTAGTTCGCGCTTTAATTCATTGTTTTGGGAAACTTTAGACTACGTGACCTATTAGTTAACTAAATACCACTTATTAGTGTATTTACAATCCAATTGTAAATCAGATAAATTACAGCAATTATGCGACGCTTATCGTACAACAAATTTGAATTTGTAAATCAGCTCCGACAGTTTCTCACAACTTATGAGTTGTTTGACAGATAAAGGTCTAAACGACGTATAGTTCGTTATTTAGTTAGTTATTAAGATACTTAATTCGTTAGTTATAGAAAATTAATTCCTTGTGTAGGGAATAAGTTATCAAGATAATTGTCACCTTAACCTCTAAATAAAGTCCATTAATAAGTGGCGTAGCGTAGTCTACTGTTATCAACAACAAACATTTACATATGATTTTAGAACGAATATTATCGTGGAAATAATCGATTTAAATATTTAAAGAGTAACACATATTTGAAGGTGGTACAACTCTTTGTAGTTCGACTCCGGAAACACCACCGCCACACTTATTTCTGCCTAATAACAACAGTGAAAGGTGTGGTAAGAGAGACATACTTTTCCGAGGCATTCCATCTTAGTCTTCAGGGGTAGCAACGCATCTATGGCTAACCTTAGGTGAGACTTTATTCTTACCTACGGTTGCTTACAGATGTCCATGGGTGGCAGTAGCCACTTACCATCAGGTGGGCTGCAGGCTCGTATGCTACTTCCATACTATGAAATAAAAGAAAAAAATGTGATATGCGAAAGTCGCTAAGCGCGCAAATCACAACTTACTACGATCGATTGTATAGATTATTTATTTACAGAAGTAGGTATAATTATATCGATAACGTTATAATTAAACTGTGGTATTTATTGAGTACTAACATAAACTGAGCATTGCGATAGTTAATTATAATTCTAAATAGAATCCGTAGTAAAGTGAACGTGAATTTGTACGCCGAGATGAATTGAATATTAATAAGTAGCTGTCGCCGTTGCGGCTAGGCAGAAACATTAATACTAGACGTAGTCCTTAGGAGTAGCAAATATCTATCAACGGTCTAAAGTAGGACTACAATCCCAATTAGGGTTCATCATACGAAGCCTATGCGCGACATTGGCCAAGTATCATCAGGTAAGCTGCATAATTGTTTACTATTTGAATTAATCGTGATTTTATTTACGATTAATTCAATTATCGTTATGAACCTATTATTCTCCCACTGCTGGGCCTTTCTCTCAGAATGAAAGAGTTTTAAGTCATATTCCACCGCGCTGCCCGAGTGCGAATTGGTAGAAAAAATATATTCGATTAAGTTATTGATAATTATTTACGTATCAGTAAACCAGTCTACATATATCTTGCAAATAGAAATTGATATATACGACGGAGTATAAACATGTACATTGCATCTGAATACACATTAGGATCATCGATTAATAATATGATATACCTTAACAAATGTGCCTAAAAAGTAACTATACGTAAGGCAGATAGATTGAAATATTACTAATGCTTGTCTAACGGTTTCTCCCCGTCACCGTAGATCTGCTGTGACTACGATCTATGTAACTGGGTTGATATATCATAAAAACATGGAATCGCCATATCATTAGTACCAGTTACATAAAAAACTTAAAATTAGAGGAATAATAGCATTGGAAACCATTTTTTTTCCAAAATGAGCGTTTCTACCACCTACTAACCGTTGTTTGGTGGGAGCAGTCTTTGCATTCTACGAGATCCGTATCAAACAATGCGACAGTAACTGATTCAACGAAATTTCAAATAAGCAACCTGTGATCGGTTATTGAGTTATGTGTGCGCCGGTGGAATTTCATCATGAGTGTAACGAACGGCATGTTAAGCTTTTGTTCCGGTTAAGGGCCTTTGTACACGATGTCCGTTTTCGGAGGATCTACGATACGATTTGGGTTAATTTATTATTTCTGGGTATTAAAGCAACATATAAATGAGTATCTAAAATTATTAGATTGATTATTGAATAATTAGATTTTATCTGAATAAAAACAAAAAATATGAATACTCTTATCACTAATTAAAACATAGATTGATTTTATTTAATTCATATTTGTAATAAATTCCTGGATCTACTTTTTTATCCCTATTAATTGTTTATTTATATAACATACAAGAGACGTTTTGTTAGCTATATTTCATAAATATCACACATGTGCTTAAAATATATTATGATAAAAATGAAACAAATTTACTTTCGCATTTATTTCTGAAAATAATAAATTAAAGTAAATAAAATATGCTAATAAATGACTATCACTGTAGAGATAAATAATCTAAACAGGAGGTAGCGTGATGCCAAGCTCACAAATATCACTATACTGCACCGTGTACTATGTAATATTAACCACTTTCAACCCCTTAACAACCTAAAATCTATTTAAGCTAGATTATTTCTAATCCTACTATGAAAGTTTCGAATGGAACGGACACGCCAAAATTGCTCGGCGCTTAACAGTCCCCCAGGTGACTTTCTGCTTGAAAAATTCACTACGACATGTCGTAAAACATCACAAGCAAACTGTTTATACCCAAAATGTAACACTTATATTTTAACAAGGATATATTATTAGCTATGAAGTTGTGGCGGCGGCCTTTTATAAAATAAAACTAGCTCAGGTATTCGTGCTTCGCTACGGGATATACAAGTAATTACCATCTTTTCATAGTGCAAAATATCGAAATCAAAAGTAGCCTTTAAGTTGACCAAGTAAATAAACTACTTCCACTCAATTTTTTATGAAAATTGGATCATGATTACATATCGTGATACGATTCTTGCGTGATTGAGTAACAAACAAACATGGTGAGTGTTTCTTTTTTATATATTAGTAAAGATTTCAAATAAATAATCTTAATTTTAAGGAATCTTATAAACTACAGCTGTTTATGATATTGTTATGATAGCCTCTTCATTTCCAACAAGTTGTCTAGTACCTAAACAAACATTAACTTCGAAATTGGCTCTGACAAGCGGTAAGAGAAAATAAGCTAAAAGTTTTCGTATTGTCTCTGATTAATGGCGCATTTAGTATTACATTTTCACAGATTTTTAAATTGACGGTACAAAAATAGACGTTCCGTTGATAAGCGACAGGAAAGAATAATAAAATTTTGTAGCAGTCAAAAAATAGATTCTAAACTACAACCTCCATACCTGAAACGAAAATAAAAACAATTCCGAACAGATTTGAAAGTAAAGCTCGGCAATTCATACACCGTTTTGCACAAAATATTTTTAGAAAAATATTTATAAACCGGTGCAGACGTTTTTTAAAATTCTTTTTTGCAAACGTTTAAGATTAAAAGTAAGATGGAATGAAATCCTCATAACCCTTGCATTATTTTGTAGGTCATATTTATAACTCAGGTTAATAGTAATACTCTTAAAAATATATGTTTTATTTAAAAACAACGAAGTAACGAACGTAGAAACACGCTTTCTAGTTGTCATTTGTGTGTTTGTCATGTTTTTTCATTTTAAAATTTATAAGGTGGGATCTTCTTAAGTAAAATTAAGGATTAATAACAATTGATACCATTAACTACACCATGTTGATTATGTATTTCTTATATTTATATAAATATATATTTAATTCACCTATTATTCAAATACCATATATTGTAACCACGGCTATATCTATTTCTGCCTAATAACAACAGTGTTAAGCCCTGTTGTGCTAAGTTCTGCTTTGAAGTGTGGTAAGGGAGACAAATCTATCGAAGACGGTCCAACTTAGTTCGCAGGGGTGAAAACACATTTGTGGGAAATCTCATGGAAGAGATAGGCGGCAATGGCCATTTGTCATTAGGTGGTTTACATGCTACATTTAAATTATAAATAAATAATTAAAATTAATAAGCTTTAGTATTCACTTAATATCTTAAGTTGGGATATTACTGATGTTTAGTGTAGCGTGTGGGTGAATCTCATACCGTGTATGGCAAATAAACGCTCGAACAAACGCAATCTCGACAAACCCGGAGATAATGGTATGTTTTTGCGTCGGAATCTGGATTTGGAGACAAAGTGCAGGATTTAACTGTACATGTTTGCCTCTACCCGCTCTCACACCACGGCAGTTGTAAACAGCGGGGCTTAGAACTGCAGCTATCCACAATCATGACATCCTGTATACATATAAATACAATTTTGATTAAAGTTAAGAGGGCAGACAGGCCGATTTGATGTTGAAAATCGAGGCTCTGACTTACTTCCCTAGTGCAAGGGCCGTCTTATATAAAGCGTATGTTATCAAAGTTTACCATCTCTGGTAGGAGCATTATTGTGTTCAATATTTCAATATACTTTATTTTATTGTTTGCAAGAAGATTTATTCCAAATGTGTATATAAATTTTAATATCTGTAATTATGTTGAAGGTGGTAGAACACTTTGTGGTTCGACTCCGGAATCACCACCGCCACACCTATTTCTGCCTAATAACAGCAGTGTTATGCTCTGTTGTTTTCTGGTCTGAAGGGTGTGATAAGGGAGACATACTTTTCCCAGGCAGTCCATCTTAGTCCTCAGGGGTAGCAACGCATCTGTTGCTAACCTTAGGTAAAACTTTGATCTTACCTAGGGTTGATTACAGATGTCCATGGGCGGCAGTAGGCACTTAACATCAGGTGAGCTGCAGGCTCGTTTGCTACTTTCATATTATATAAAAAAATATATACATCAACTAATTCAAATATTTAATACGAAGCTCAGCTAATAATTAAACATTGCTTTTTGTTATTCTCTTTTTAATAAATTAAATTAAAATAATTAAAATATGAAGGCTATTAACCACAGTGGAATTAGATCAACAAGTTTCCAATACTAAAATAACATAATATGGATAAGACTATGTCTTTGATTAAAATTCATTTATCTTGAATTGTGATTTTAATCAAACAAATGAGCAATATGTATAGTGAATTACGTATATCGCACACACCTTGTGATGTTGACTGCTCATATATTTTCATTGGGTTATATTGAACGTTAAATCGCGTTAAAAATATTTGTATTGTTAATCTGTAGAGGGTGTTTTAATGAATTTCTGGAAAGTGGCGTTACTTATGTTAAATAATTTAGAAATAAATATATTGTTATAATTTCAGAGAAAAAGATTTCTGTAACCAATGTTTCAAAGGCAAAATAAATCTGTTAGGATAAATCTAAATATATCTAAGGTTGCTTAGAAAAAGCTTTCATTTTATTATTATCAGGTTAAACTGAAATACACAAAGTACCATATACAAAAATTAATACCTACCTAACTAATACGGTAATGAGACTAAAAGTAAATGGAAAATTATTACTTTAGGTAATAAATCTCATAGCAAAACTAAAAATCACTTTGAAAGTTAGTAAAATGAGGCTTTATCTGTATCAAAATGGCTACATCCGTTACGTTTATAGTGAATCTAGAAGGCTTTAATAATAATAATAATTATTATCATCATCATTAATTTTAGACAATATAAACAAAGATACATGAGTATAATTGAATATAGAGGTCCATATCATATATCCCTTACAGACTTACATATATACTTATTAATACTAGCAGACCCGTGCCCACTTCGTTGGGCATTAACAAAATTTTTGGTGTATTTCTTAGTACTAAATGTTAGGGCTAATTACCCAACTGCCAAAAGGAGGCTTATGTTTTTACCGCGTATGTATGTAATTACATGCCAATTGGACGAAACATGTGTGCTCTATTATGTAAAAGTCTTAACGTGTAATTACCTTTCAAGTAAATATTAAAATTAAGAAATATTTATCTTATTCTGCTTTTTGTATATATTGTTATAGCGGCAACTGAATAGGTAATGCATACCTGTGACAATTTTAAATGTCTGTCTATCACAGTTCATGAGATACAGCTTGGTGCCAGACAAACGGACAGCGTAGTCTTAGTAATAGGGCCCGTTTTTACCCTTTGGGTATGAAACCTTAATAACATCTAACAGATATATCACCCAACAGATTACGATTTTACAATGCACCCGAGCCATTAAATAAACAAAATACAAACAGAGTGCTGGGTTCCGATTCTGTGTAAAGGATAGTTGCCAATATGACGCGTTTTGACTTATTAGTGACCAGAAACCTTCAGACAGCTTCGTACATTCCTTGCATAAGATAAATATGTACATATGATATCAAGGTTCTATCTAAACTAAGTTAAAAACTGATTTAGTAAAAATACTTGTTATATATAGTTTAATCTTATTCATCGGCACCACAATGATATTTACCCGACTGCGTCAGAAGGGTAGTGTTTTTCGAGAGTATGTATGTATATATGTTTGTATGTATGTACATATCATTAGAATCGTCTCAGTTTGCAAAGTGACATAGGATATATAATTTAAAAAAGGCGCATGTAAATAGACGAAAAAGAAGGGGGGGCGAATTTTATTATTATTACGACAATTTGGGTATCAAATGAAAGATAGTAAGTAGACCATTCTAAATATATATTTATATTAGAATACTTTTACTTGAATATTTGGCCGAAATCTCATATGAAGCGTTAAATTAAATATATTATTATGAACAAATAATGTTCTGCAGTCGGGTTTTTAATATTTTTAACAATGTTACTTGAATAAATTAATATTAATAAGCTGTGAAAAGGAGTTAAACAGAAAATTAAAAGTTAAAGAATATACCGCAATATAAATAAAGAATGAGCTCCGGATCCATAAGCCATGTAAAATACAAAATAAAAGTTAAAACACGTTTTCATTACGAATAAATTAAATTAACGCGTATGTTTATAGCTTCAACTGCGTACGAACGTTGACCGCGTACTGTAAAGTATTCGAAAAACCACGAATTAACCCATTTAAATAGTTTAACGTTAATGTTTTGAACTGGCATTTTCATTCGGATGCGATCAATATTATTGTGGAAGTAGTGTTTGCCTGCGGCTTTGTTCGCGTAACGATGTTAACTATCAAAATGCTGGTAAAATGTAGTTTCATATCTTCTAATCAGATAAGTGAAATAAAATTTTGTGCTGTTTGTCGAGAAAATACATTAATTATTTACTTACCTTTGTTAATTCAGGATTTGTGAGGTGAGTAGGCATACCTATTATATATTCACCGTAGAACGTATCGAAAACAAATAATTAATTCGGAAAGTGTACCATATCTTGCCTAGTTTTTTAAAGAATATCTATATATTTGGTAAGATTTCTCACACTCTATGTGACTTTATAGTACTTACATAATAAACAAAAGTAATGTTTGTTGTTGCTATAATTTTAAAATACAAGTTTTGTATTGTTCTTTTAAAATAATGTGATACTAACTGTACTTTTAGAGATTGCTTCTGAATTTGCACAAATTACATTAAACCAATCTGACTGCACTTTGTTTATTAAGCTTAAAACAAAAAACGGAATGAAGTGGATTACAACAGACTCTTAACTCCACTCTAACAGTTGTAGTAATGAAGATTTATAGAGGTATCGTAGTGTGATACTTTAGTTGTAAAGTTTTTTTAGACATAGTGGTAAGTCTAGGCACTGAAATTTAGTGATATAACACCATGCTACGAAAGTTGCTTATGATTAAAATATAGGGTAGATACGTTAATTTATAAAATGTTTATTCTAATAAAATGTTTATTCTCATAGCCTCACACTAGGATTTTCTCCTGTGTCATGGGTGCCATGGACACACAAAGACGAATACACAAACACTAAGACCCAGAACAGAAACCTAAACTCATTCAGATTTCTGTCTGGCCGGGGATCAAACCCGGGATCCACTGCGTGACAGACAGTTAATTACAAACAACATTATTGTATTCTCATACGATTCTAAAGTTGGCAGAACTAATATGGTTCGATTGGGGAAATACAATCGCTGCAACTATCTAATCTATCAACTAAAGTAAGGCAGTTTTGAATTTCGTTAAAAAATTGTAGTTAACGGTTAACTTACATATGAGGCGACCATCTTCGTCTTCATGAGTGGTCCATATGTGATTGGCAGTAGAACCTGTTCTATATGAAGTTGGTTGAAGAGGTATTTTGGCAGCAATGATCATTAAGTGGACGCAATTTCGTTTCTATTTTATAGACGAAAACAACACCGTCACAACTTATTACCTACAACCTACAAGTCACACCTGACCTTCAAGGACCTTATATAGGCCTTTTCGGTATTTTGAATTGCTCGGGATATTTCATTTACTTGCTAAACAAAGTTATAATTAATTTGTCATAACAAAAGGTGGAATATGCTCCGGGTATCCCAAAGTTGTGGAAAAGTCCTGTTCCGTACCTTATGTAATTGGGATTCGAATCGGAATCGTCAACATCGCAGCTCTCATATAACTATATAGTAATAAATAATACTTATAACCAACTTATCAAGAATAAAGTGAAAATACAACTGAAATCATTGAGGTGAAACGTCTAAAGTGTACCGTGCTTTATGAGGCAGAAAAAGGTGCGGTGGTAATAGGCCATAAAACTAAGGACGTAATGTTTTCTTAAACCAAAACTAAATAGCTGTATGTAGCTTAACTATAAGCGAATTTCAATAACGAGGAAATCTATTTTTTTTTTCACTATGTAATTGAACTAGGGTTGCGAATTTTAACAATATTTAGACTGCATGTTTTTTACTTTCTTAAAATGACCCTTACTGACGAATAACACTAGAGACGGTATATGCACAATGAGATCCTGCCATTGTAAAATGTTGTAATGACTGCAATTCACTTGAATAAATATAATCTATATATTTTTATAATATAGAAGTAACAAGCGAGCAAAGTAAAGTGTAACGGTTGCTTATGCACAAGTATAATCAACACCAAATAAAATTGCGATCATGACTGAAGTAGCAAACGAGCAGCATGTAGGAT
>MOOZ01000212.1:263189-277544 GCA_002930495.1 Cecropterus lyciades | reverse complement strand
ATTTCACCATCTTAAGGGTTTATTATTCAATAACAGCAAAATAAATATTTCATTTTATCAAACTCCGAAGCGAAATACCAAGTTTAATTAAGCTTGCATCAAAATTGGCGGACCTTCTAAAAATGTCAACCCTTAATTAAAGCTCTTAGCGGTTGCGGCTCTTGCAACCCTTATTGCACCACCTTAGGGGTTGATTATTCAAGAACGGCGAAATAAATATTTCATTTTATGAAATTACATAGCCAAATACCAAGTTTATATGAGTTTGCATCAAAAATGGCGGACTTCCAAAAAAACTGTCTACCCCTATTTAACCCTCTTAGGGGTTGATTTTTCAAAAACGGTGAAACAAATATTTCATTATATCAAACCACAAAGCTAAGTACTAAGTTTCATTGAACTTGCATCAAAATTGACGCACTTTCATACAAACTTTCATCCCTTATTTAACCCTCTTAGGGCTGGAATATCAGAAAATCCGTTCTTAGCTGATGTCTACGTCATAACCTTAAGTAGTTTAGGCTCTGCGATTTTTAGTCAATAGGTGAGTGAGTGAGCATCCTTTCGCTTTTATATATATAGATAATCGACTTAGTCAAAGACCATGCAACCTACTGAGAGGTTACTGACTACTAAATGACCACTGCCCAAATCCCCGATATGATTCGTGACCTGCAGTACGCTATAGATGCTTTTTCACTTGAGACTTAGCTTGGAATGCCTGATATAAATGTCATCTATATGAGGGAAAATTTACGAGTTGAAACGGCAGGACATTAAATCTTTACTTTCATGTCATAAAATAGAACATGAGAAGTGTAATAAAAATAATATCGTGCTCGTCAAGTGCAATTAGATAAACTTCACATATCGAAAATAATATAATCGAATAGATTATTATGGAAATTTCATATATTTTAAAAATCGCTTCATATTAGCTTCGTTTCTAACGAATTACATACGTTAAATTAGTTTTATTTGTAGCTAATAAACAAAAATATACGGAATAAATTATTTTAAGTAAATTTTAACCTATTTGCTATCGTCTGATATACAATAAATTGGATTTGGATGGAATCCAATTCATTGTATGTGATGGAATTTGAATTGGATGACAATACAATAATTTGGTATCTTGAATCTGATCTGACGAATGAACCCAGGATGTTGACAATGTAAGTAAGGTCTTTGACAAATGTAGTAGAAGGGTCTTAGTAACGAGGATCAACTGATGGAGCCAGAAAGTGGATAGTAGAACTCTTCAGTGGCAACTAGTAAACATGTCAAGTTTGGATTCAAATGATTCGTTTTGATGAGTTTTATTGATTGGGCTCGGTAATGAGGGATTAGGAAATTAGCCAGAAGGAGCCGTGCCATTATTATTTCAACGTAAAAATCATTAATAGGTCTTTCTTTATGTAATTTTGACAATTAAAATAAAAATGTTTCCAATGTTTGGTGGTGTTTCATGAGATGTACAGCATACAGTTTAGTTGATTTTGTAATTCATTGTATTCATCGTAAAAATAATAAATTTGGTTTTTCTTACTGACCCGTATATATCAATTGCCGTATAAGTAACTAATTAACTAAGTAACAAAGTAACTAATTAACTAAGTAAGTAGTAAATAAATAGAAAATTAACCAATGTTTTTGTAAAACGGCAATTTGTCGGCGAATGTGCATGCGTGCGATGCTGCGTGAACATTGTAAGTTGACTGTCTCTGTTAAACCACTCAGGGGGTTTAATTATTTTATATCCAAATTCAAGTTTATTTTACTTGTACTGTGAAGAGAACTTGTTACATTTTGCAGCAATAAACTACGAAAAACCCCATGTTAGTTCCAGGTTAAATCCTAGCCTAGCCTAATGATCAAATAAATGTAATTACTCTTTTCCAACATGTTTAGTATACATTTAAGTACTATTAGTGACGACTATGCTGTCACTATGCCGATCTAACCCGCGTTTGGTTCCGGCTTCAATCCCCGCCTAGACAGAAATCTAAACTATAAATTTAAATATCCGTTCAGAGTCTAGGTGCTTATGTAGTCTTCGTGTATGTCCATATCACTCACGATACAGGAAAAATCCTAGTGTGGTGATATGAGCGTAGAAAGCGTTTTTTATACAGTTTGTTAACGTAGTAACGAAGTATTATCAATCGTATTTTCGAGTAGTTTATATTTAGGTTGTTCGAAGGTTTTATCAATCGTCGAGCGTCGTGACGATTCTCCCCTAATGGACACACACTCAATTAGCTTTTATTGCCGCGGCGCCGTTCAATTTAACGCGTTACTGCGGCCGCACTCCAGTACTACGGACAGCACCTATTTATTTTTGTATAACGCCGCTTTTTCCGAATTTGACCTACTCCCAATTATGGCGAAATGTTATTTCCTTCCCGTTCATTTCACACGGTTTGGAAAGTGAATGATTTCACCTGGAAGTGTTTGAGGTAGAGTTGCTACACTGAAACCTTAAAGCGGCAATTTACTAGAAATCACACTCTTATTATTAAATTCTTTAGGTAGTTCTTTTATTAAATTTCTATTTGGATACTCCTCCTTTTTTATTTGATTTATTACTTGTATTGTTTTGAGGATATTGCATTTGACAATTACGTTGCATAAATTATTTTCATTCATTCTAATAAGAAAAATAATTTAGTTGTAGATAAGTATTTGGTAAAGCTATTAATATGAGGCGATATGTTTACTAACCCAACCTAACCTATACCTGTCTTACAAAGGGGTGTGCATTTGTTTTAAACTAATTTCTCGTTGTTGGTGACGCAAGTGTGCAACGTTGCGTCGTCGGACTCCTGTTTAAATAGGACAGAAGTATCGGCTTGGCTTGGTGACAAGTGTCCATGGGCGGCATTGACAACTTCAATTGAACTACATTCCTGTATACTACTGCAGTTATTGATGTATGAAAAAGCTATATAAAAAGTACGCACTAAACTGAAAATCTTCCTCTTTATGTCGAAAAACTCGGAAGTTCATATACTTTTTTATGGTTTACGTTAATTATGTTTTTGCATACATAAAAATCGAAAGCGGTTATTTTTTAATTAGAATGTCGACTTTACACGAAGTCGAGGCGAGACATTGTTAGGACTTTAATCGTCTATTCATTTTTAATAACAATATGTAACATAGAAGTCAATTTGAAGATGTTAGAACATTTTATAGTTTGACACCGGAAGCACGACCGCCACATCTATTATCTATGATAACCTAAGTGGTCATGCAGCTCGCCAACTCGTCGTCCATCTCGTTTGCAAATACTATTTTTTTATAATATGTAAGTAGCAAAATCAGCACTGCCGCTCATCGACATCTGTAATAATCAACCCAAGATGAGATCAGTCTTACCTAATCCTTAGTTCCTATCCCTGATGACTAAATTGGAATAAGTATGTCTCCCTTACCATACGTTACAAACCAAAACACAGCAGCGCCTGATACTGCTATCAGTTTGCCGAAATAGGTGTGGCGATGATGCTTCGAGTGTCGAACCACAAAGAGTTTAACCATCTTTAATATAAATTTCTATACTATATACCAACATGATAACCCTAAACAATATATATTTTGGTGAACACAGGGTCCTTTCTGAGCTGTCTTCAGTGTATGAACCATAGGCAGCTTTGCACACAGTTATGTGACGAGCGCGATTGATTTATGCAAGAGTGTGTGAGCAAATACGATGATAGCTACTATTCGCTGTCAGTAAACGCTTCTGTTTAGTCGGAAAATTTTCTGTCATATATTCTTGAGTGTCCAATCTACGTTTATGAGAAAGACTACGTACTTTGCCTGGGACAACGTACGCATGTATTATATAGTATGAAAATATTCAAACCCTATTAAACACTCTTAAGGGTGCATTTTTTCATTGGGTGCTTATATCATAAAATAATCATGACCAAATTTATTGATTTCAGATGTAGTAGGTTATATTCTCTGATAATTAACCTAAAGAGTTTTTTTCGCTGTTATCTATTAATTATGTACATAACTGTATGTAAATTTAAAACGAATTTGCACTTTAGTAAATTGGTTTATGGTTATATTGGTTATGACGAATGTTATCTATTTGATAGCAGTGGCTACTGCAGGTCACAGATATCTTTGTTGGTACCGCTGAGGGCTAGGTTGGAACAAAGAAAGGTACAAACATAGTCTATAATGAGTATGATAAGAATATCTACCTTAGCAAAACCTTAGTAATATTCAGCATCAGCATTGGTATTCTAAATCAGAAATAGGTGTGATGGTGGTTCTTTTGACTAGAACCACGGTTCTGTCACCTTTAAGTGATTAAATTCTTCTCCGATTTTAAAATACACTCTTAAGAATTGTCTCGTGTTACTCATGAGTAACTTATGTGCACACAATCATACTTTAATAAACAGTTATGTTGTATGAGTAGCGATAAAAGCATTCGCTAACACTTAAAGCTCCAGTTTAGTTTGAACGATATGTGTCATAGATCCATGAGTGGCCTCAATATTGCTACTAGTTTACTACATAACGAAAGGGCGGTAGGTATCATAGATATTTTATCACTTTCAAACCGTTAATAAAATAAGAGTTAGATATCCCACTTTCCTACTAATATTATAAATGCGAAAGTTTATGAGGATGGATGGATATATGTATGTTTGTTACTCTTTCACGCAACAACTACTGAACGGATTTAAATGAAACTTTAGAGGAATATAGGTTATACATCAGAATAATATATAAGCTAAAAATTTTGATGATTTTTTGTAGTTTGGTCATAATATAACGATAAATATCAAGTAAGTCGGAAAAAAATTGCCCTCTGAGTGATATCTTCGCGTGCGCTGTCTATACCGTTGGAGATACACAAATATAATGTACCGTACGTTTGTTTGTCTTAAATAGTTTTAAATAAAAGTCCGCGACGGCATATATCCTTTTATGTAGAAGCCAATAAGACCATAATAGTGAACCATAAATACAATTCGATATTTTTTAACCGGCTTCGAAAAGGAGGTGGATCTATGTTTGACTGTATGTATTTTTTTATGTAAATTCATCGAATTTTCCCCCATTTATGAACTGATTTTCAAAATTATTTTTTTTATTCAACAGAGTATACTCGTGAGGTGGTTCCATAGACATCAAATTAGGATCCGATGACGGGATCCTAGGGAAATTGAGGGCTACCCTCAAATGTTGTAGGCATTAACAATGTTTTTCATATATTTTCTAAAGCTATTGAAACATTTGCATATAGTCGTCTTCATCTCGTGACGTTAAGCTGATGAAGGAAGGCAGAACTCTTCAAAGAAAGCAGAAGAAATTGTACCTTTCTGTAAGGTATTTTTAAACTTTAATAGTAATAAATATAATTATTACTAAGCAAAGATAAACAATGAAAAAATTGACGTTCATTTCCTCAAACCTGATGATGCAGGCTACTGCAAGCCTAAACCTTAGGTGTAAGCCATTTAGTGTTCATGGATATTTATTATGTTCGTTAAGCAGAGACTATTATGAAAAATTTGACCTTCAATTCTTTAACCCTGATGATTCAGGATACTTCAAGCCTAAACCATAGGAGATAGCCATTTAGTGCTTTCGGATATATATAAGGACTTTTAAGTAGATTATTAAGTAGGAGCTTAAGACGAGAAATTTGACCTTCAGCTTTTCAACGCTCGTCTTGGGGCATTTGTACCCAATACCTAAACCGTAGAAGTTAATCATTTGGTGCTCACGGGTATACATACAAGAGCAATCCTAAGAAGGGCTGATTGATGAAAAAATTGATTTTTCAATTCCTCGGCTTTCATGCAAAGCAGTACCCACTGCTTACCTAAACTATACGTGAAATCTACTTGGCCGTAACGTATATGTAATAAGTTTTTTGAGCAGAGATATACGATTAAATATTTGAGCTTCAACTCTTCAATCCTGATAATGTAGGTGTACAACTCGCTTAAAATATACATAGAAGTTTGGCATTTGTTGCTTACATATTTTTAATAGGTTCCTACGCAGAGACATGTGATAAAAAATTTGACTTTGAATATCTTAAGCCGTGATGATGCAGGAGTACTGTCTATGGCTTAGGATTGGGTGGAGCTGTAGCCTTTTTTATAGGATGGATTAGATCCGGTTGGAACATTAACGAAACCCTAAAAGGGTTTCGTTAATGTTCATAATGCTTGTTAAAAATGCTTTTGGTAAGCATAAGCGAGCCATCCAAGCGAGGATCTAATCCATAAGCTAAGTGAGCAGTGCGTGGTAGCGCCCTGCAAGCGAGTGCGCCCAATTCATGTAAATTCAGCCCAATATTTACCAACTGGAAGTTGAATTCGCGTTTTTATTAAGGTTTCAGTTTATACTTATGTGTAAAAGAGGAGAGGCAATTTTATCCAAGCAATGACGCGTGATCTCTAAGTGCACTGTACTTCCAGATGCACTGTAATTACAGTAGATCTACTGTATTTTTAATGTTTTAATGTATACTGTATCGGTTCATTGTATACTGTATATAGTAAAATTTTATTTCGAAATTTTTTCGGGAAATTACCTGTTTTTGGTCGTCAATTTAATTGTCATTTACTGTACTGTACTAAATACATAGTAAATACTGTAATTTTATAATCACAATCTGGAAGCACTGACGTGACCCGAATGCGGGCAGATGCGTGTGGGTAGACGTTGTTAACGGTTGTGTTCATTATGCATATTATCTCTACAGCAAATCCAATTTCCGAAATGATTTATTACTTTATATAATACGTATACTTATTTCTTTTAATTAGTGTATTTTTAGTAGAAACATTATGTGGCAGACCAAATTCCACGCGAGCGAAGCCGCGAGCAAAAGCTAGTATGTTTATAAGTTCGAAGTCGCAAACGAGCGGACAGGAGTATGTAACCAACCACACTATAAAGAACTAGGGGTCTACCTAAAATCGATTACATACGCGATGTTACTCCTGATAACTGAGATGGTCGCTTCACATTTAAGTTAAGCGGCATTCACATCTTTTTACTGAAACGTAAGAACATTTATTTGCCATTTTATAAATGTTCATGACATATAAGGCATATTTGCAGTTTAGAGTCTAAAAACACGATAGCATCATCCATGCACCAATAGCTATATGTATCAAATTTCATGGCGATACATTGAAAAAATTAGAAGGTTATGTACTGGTACGACCGTCTAGTAGATCGCATAAACTTACTCAAATAAGTCGTAGTCCATCGACAAAATTTAAGGGTGGGTGGTAGTAAAGATGAGTAGTAAACATCGAGCAGCGATAGTCTAATAGTTAAAATTCAGCCTCTCAATACAGGGTCCGAGATTCGAATCCCAGGCCACCACTGATTTTTCTAAAATGATGTGCGTAACTATTAGAAATTAATTATCACTACTTTATGGTTAAAGAAATCATCGGAAAGAAACCTACACTGAATTCTCTAAAAAAAATTCTTATAAGATGTGTGAAGTCTACCATCTCGCACATGGTCAGCGCGATGGACTTTGACCTAAAAATTTCTCACCCTGAGAAAAGGTTCGTGGGACAATAATGGGTTGACGAGAGTAAACATGAGTAATGCAACGCGAGGAGTTAGGCATGAAAATGTCTCATGACCTGGCACCGAGTGTCCAGAGGAACGCCGATGAGTTTTAGTCGGTAAGAGTATACCCCTTCTGCTCCCCCAGACGAAAGGTGATCTACGAGGATTTCTTGGCGTTAAAAAGGGGGGTCGAAGTATCAACAAAAAAGATATTAAAAAATCATAACGGAAGTACTCATTACATTACAAAATGTAGCAGTTCAGCTATAATATCAGTCTTAAAGGAGATTATAGTGAGAAAATTGTGCCTGGTGTTAAAATTATCGAACATTCGGATGAAAGGTCTCAGTTTCAATTTCTAGAGAGCGGAAATAGCGCATATTGTTGCATGTTCACGTGATATTTCTCATTGAATCCGGAGTATGCACTCGGAAGCTCGCCGATACTGCGTAACAATAGACCGTCTGCGTATACGTGAGCATGAACACGACACATTCGTTTTGATTAACGGCAGGATCTGATCTTTGAAATGTACATTCAGATAGTCGTTATGCACGTTTTGTTACATGGGTGTGTCTTTGTGATGAATGATCTAGATTTTTTAGAAAGAACGACAAGATATTTATCAATGTTTCTTCGTAATTAATAAAGGCGGAAATGGCGACTAACACTGCTGTTATTAGACATAAATACTTTCTGTTTAATAACAGCAGTGTTTGTAGCTGCTGTATTCTGTTATGGTCGAAAGTCCGTGTTAAAATGTTACTGACCTGCTATGTTCTAATATTGACTTGTAAACTAAATTTATTATTTCTCTATTAGTTTGAGGGTTTTTGTACATTCGCTTAATATAGTGTTACAATGTGAGTGATACTATGACATGCGCTTATTTTTCATCTAAGTAAAGTGTTAATATGCTTCCAATATATCTGTTAATCCAAACTGATAAAGTTTCATTTCGTTCGTTTTAGCATTTCCTTCATCACTTTCTTGATGCTAAATATGTATCGAGTAATCAGCCCTGATTGTGAAAAACTATAGTCGAATTGAGAATCTCCTCCTTTATTGAACTCGGTTTAAAACAAGTTTACCAATTGGATTAGCGCGATGAAATATGAACCAATCTACCTTTTCCATGCAACGGATCTTTAAATGATAATACTTCTTTCTGGACAAAAATTTGATGAAATAAATGCAGCCCGCTTGAGATATACCTTTATACCCGTCATAATTAGTGGTGCTAATTTAATGGTCCTATGAACATTTTTTACAAACCTAAATGAAACTTTATGACTGCCTTTTCATTACAACTCCTCAAGAATAAATTAAAACGGTTTGTGTAGCCTATCAATTTAATAAACGTGTTGATTATTCCGTCACAGGCGAACTATGTAGAATTCTTTATAATTTCAGATCACGTATATCGAATTTTAGGCAAGACTATATTACACACGAAGCCAAATTCGGTAACAACAGGGTCATAGTAGGTACGCGTCGTAGCTTGAGACGACTCTTATTCAATGATACTCTAAAACTATTCAACGCGCTCCCACAAACACAAGTAGCTACGACCTGCTCTCAAACACGCGTGAGTCTTACATTGAAATGTAAAAATGAATGTAAAAAACACTTGTGAAACTCAGGGATGCATTATGACGGGGATTGACACTTATGTGATGGCGTCTCGACGACTCCGTTCAGAACTTCATTTCTTTTAATGGAAAACTTTGAATAGCTTTAGAAACTAGCGTTCGTTTTTAGTTTTCCCACTTACGGGTAATTAAATTAAAAAAAGTTCCGTGCTTAATCCTGTTTTTAGATTAGGTCATGCCTGCAACTTCAATCGCCTACGTACCTATTTAAACAGCTTAAGCCGCACCATTGCTTTTCATTACCTAGGATTTCAAAATTCTCTATATTCATAATAATATGTTTAAATATGTACAAATAAATTGTATTGGCTGTCTATACGTTATACAATATACTAAAGTTGTTTAAATAATAATGACGCTTTTTACAATAAGAAACTTGGAAAAATCCTAGTGTGGGTACTATAATTTTTCCAATGTCATCGGTGCCATGGATAAATAAGAAATCAAATATAAACACCCAGATCCAGAACTGAAAAATAAATATATAATTTAGATATGTATCTGGCCGGGGATCGAACCCGGAACACAACATTTCAGATCGGTACTGACTGCACTGCCAAACTGGATTACTTTATTACAAACGCTCTAGAATCCTTTATGAACAACCATCACACTTACCTACCTAATAAGATAAAGAGAGGAAATAAGCTCACACGAGGTACACTTTAGTTTTTGGGTGTACCTGGCAACGCATTCAAAAACGAGCTTATGTAAGACCCAGACATATTCGAGGTTCATACAGATGTCTATAGACCAGTGGTTCCTAACCTTTTCAACATGGTTACCCCTGTGACTTATGAGGAAAACTGATTTCACCCCATTATTTTATTAAAATGTCTTTAAAACAAACAATACAATACAATCTCACAATTTCAATAAATTTGATTGCTAGAACGAACTCATATTTGCTACATCCGTGCTCTGTAACTTTTCCTAACCTGGGGGTAATTACCCCCGCGGGGGGGAACCGAGGCTATAGACGTACATAAGTGACCTCTTAGCTTCTGGTACAATTTAATCTACATATTTTTTAATCTCTAAAAAAACATTGTGACGTTAACGTGTAACTTTTTGAAAAATTATTACGGAACCATTATATGTAGCTTTACTGGAAAGCACTTTAAAGTAAGTATTAATAGATTCAACGGTGAAATCACTTCATATAAAAAAAGAAAAAAAAATCTTTATATACGTTTGAAAATGTTTATTTTTCTATTTTTGAATTTTATATTGAGTATAATTAATTTCCAGAAACGGCATCCAAACATAGATAAAATGTGTTGTACATTTTTATTGTTGTTTGGACCCATAACTTGTATGGACAAAATGGACGAAAACGTAAACAGTGATCCGTTTGAGGAAACGTAATAAAGTCGTAAGGACACTCCTCTGATACAAATTTCGTGATACTGCATGACTTTCTGATATGCAATATAATGTTGTGGTCAAACTTTATAGGTATTTTCGTTTACTAGCACAGTGGGCATTCAGCTGGTTATACAGCTAAAAAACATACACAAACCTTCATATTTTCAGTACTAGTTAAGTTAGGTTGGTTGCGTAGCGAATAGTTGTCATGCAAATAAAATATCGCTTACAATGTCGGCCGCTGGCACGTTGACACGGCACCCATAAATACTGTGGAAAGCAACAGCTGGGATGAAAATACAACTCAACAAGCCATTGATGAATGACTTTATGAGTTTCCAACTACAGTTACATTGATGCATTTTGTTTATTAACTTTTGGAGTTGCACTTCAGGCACGTTCGTAGTAACATGAGTGACTAATTATTATGCGTGTGCGCATCGTTAAGTTAGGCATTTCAGGGTTTACCTAATTTTTTTCCTGGATCAAGTAACATTGTTGGAAATATTAAAATAAAAACCTTTTTAAGTCGTCGGTTTTTGTACTTTTATTTAATTTAAAGCTTTTTAAGAGTTTTCGACAAAATATTGTATGTATAACTAGGTAGTCATACATACAATATTTTGTCGAAATGACTAGGTAGTCATATATACAAGACCTTTGTAAAATGATATGTTCTTGCAATAAATAATTTGAATTTGGTATGATCATACCCTCTTTAGGTGTACCTGAGGAGGGTATGATATTACCATGGCTCTAGCTATTTCAATTATATAAAATTGAACTATATCTTTTATCATGGAATCATCACTATTTTTTATTACTTCTTTAAGCCTTACGTAACATGAAAAAAAAACGAAATATAAATATGATTGTGAACTTGAAAAAGATAAATATAAGATACATCTACACAAAAAAATATTAAAAAATTAAATACACACGGAACATAAATTACGTCAACACACGTTAATTTCAAAATACCTACATGTGTTCATATTATTACTGAAAATGATTACACGGGTATGAAGATTGAACATTGTAAACATATCATTATTATTGCGGATGGAACGCCGATCTAAATGAGTTCATTAAAATGTGTCCCAGTTTCTCGTGTATTGACAACTACATTATAAATTTTGTTTCACAATATCTACACAATGAGAACGTTTATAATATGGCTGTTGGGAGTTGGACTTTATTAACACAATTTTGTTTCTTTCTCTTTGCAGTGTTTGAAGTTATTAAATATATATTTTTTTGTTTATTCTTGTCTTTTCTTTTATCTCTATTTTTCTCTATTTTATTTCATTATTTCTTCATTTCTGTTTGGTATCGTAATATTTTTATGAAGAAAATATAATGAAGAATGGAAGAGTCGTCCGAGTTGAGCAGTTGAAGTTTAAATTTTTCATCATATGTATTTGCTTAGTAATCCTTAATATTATAAATGTGAATGTAAGTTTGTTTGTTACGCTTTCACGTCAAAACTACTCAACCGATCATCATGAAACTTTCTACACATATTCTTAAAGGTATTAGAAAAAACATATGATACTTTTTATAATTATTTTTAACAAAAAGATAAAAAATTTTTTCACTTGTTGTGGCTGACATGATTGTTTGTCAAAAATTTTGAAAGCGCGAGCGAAGCCGCAGTTTAAGGCTAGTATTATTATATATCCGTAAGCACCAAACGGCTTACCGCTATGGGTTACCACTGCGTCACTAGGATCGAGGAGTAAAAGGTCAAATTTTTCATCATACCATTGTATCCCAAATAGAATATTCATTTCAAGATCTATAACAATCGGTGCTGCAGAACAGCTTAGTATTCCTAAATTATCTAATAAATAGGGGGAGTAATAATGATTTCTATATCAAAACTCAAAAAATAATCATCAGACCATACCCATCCAAAAGAGAAAGTTCCATGAAGAAATCCCCTATCAAACAAAAGAAAGAAAATTGAAATCGGTCCAGAAAACCCCAGGTATTTATGATTTCAAGAAATCTCCTTTTTGAAAATTTACGGGAAAGCTTCAAAAGAATTTTCAATTTCCATAAATTGGGACCATCTGTAAAACTAGCCGCATACAATGTCATTTAAATCGTGTTGGTTATTAGAAGTATGGCAATGTGATCGCCAAGCATACAGAAAAAGAAACCTGACGAATACATAACGTCTTTCCTTTAGGAAGACGGTTAAAATAATAATAATGCTGCTCTATAATATAATATGTTTGTATTCACATCATTTTTCGGGGTTACGAGAAAGACTAGTAGTAGTTAGAACATGCGGCAGACACTGACAGTCAATTTGGGAGTTCTAGATCGAATTTCCGTTGAAATACTGTTAATAGAGCAACATAAATAGTTCGCGGTCAAAGCAATGTTCTCTACAATGGAGCCAATACTCGCTGTGAGATCCTAACAGACGCCAATGACAGCACGACTGACGTATAACATTGGACAGAACAGACGTAACATTTACGTCAACGTCAAAAACGTAATAAACATATTAATGTGTCTAGCGTAGCGAATAAATTCTAACATGATGTTTTTATATTTTATTGATAAATGGATAAGTTTCAATAAAAATAAAACAATGTGTTACGCGAGGTGTATGTTGTTTTGTACCCAATATCATATATTTTGTATTTTCTACTATAATGTCTCTATAATATACTTATCATATAATTCAGGAATTATATTACGTTCTAACATGATTGCATCAAAAAGAGAAAAATATATGTATTCACACTTTTATGTTACATGTTTTTTATTTATTAAATACTTAATTATGATTTGATTTTGTTACTTGTTTGTTGTTGTAAGCAGATAAAAATATCAAAACCGAAGTAATATGAAAGTGTCCACAACGAGGGAATGAAGCTCATTATGCATACCTGCCGAATAAATTCAATCTGTGGTTTATACGGTTCATTAAATTTCATCATTTTTATAAAGCGGATTAAAATGATATGATCGCATTACTTTTATGTTGATTTATTTTATTGCTAATTATACTGAGCTTTTGTTTCTCTATACTCGGCTCTGCCCGACGATTCTTAATGTTACATACACGCATATAATCATTCTTAATCGACGACCTACGTGGTGGAGCGGTCAATATACCGGTCTGACACGCAGTGGGTCCCGGGTTCGATCCCCGGTCAGACAGACATTTGAATGATGAGTTTAGATTTCTGTTCTGGGTCTGGGGGTTTGTGTATTCGTCTTTGTGTGTCCATGGCACTCACGAAACAGAAGAAAATCCTACTGTGGGGCTATGAGTGTAAAAAGCGTTTATGTTTATGTTTATTTTTAATAGTGTTAGCGCATCATGTGTCAGCGGTTCAAGTAGAACAAAATATAGTTGAAATAAACTAAGATAATTAATTAAGTAAAAGTGTACCAACGTAAGGTGGGGTACTGGGTAAGATGGGATAAGAAATGATAAAACCAAGATCTTAATCTTGTAGTTTAAGATGTTTTGAGATATACAATCTCAAAACATCAGGTTTGCCAATCGCCGGTCGTAAGCGCGTGTGGCCCCCGCATCTGTACCAGACACCTGGTACATACGCGGGAACATCACGCAGACGTGAGACATGACACATAGAACGTAACCTATGGTCACAGAGATACCAGCATGTTAGAAAAATCCCTTAGATTTTAGTATCTTAATACAACAATGCACACAATATATACTTTATTTTAACTGAATTTACAAAACAAAGATCCATAACAAGAATAC
>MOOZ01000212.1:244503-258840 GCA_002930495.1 Cecropterus lyciades | reverse complement strand
TCGCTGGTGATCCCCACGCCATAGACTTGGCGTTGAAATCCCCAGCGACGAGTAGTCGGCGAAGACGACTTCCACCTATCAGAGCCCCAAGCTCCAGCAAAAACGGCTCAAAGTCGGCAAGACTCCGATTTGGCGAGAAGTAAACCCCAACCACCACAATGTCATCCACAAGCGCGGAGACGTATCCTCGACCTCTGACCACATGGTCAAAAGTGGGGGAGCCTGCGACGGATCGAGTCCAGTAGTGGGTCATAAAAGGCCTGCAGACAGCCATAACAAAATATGTTTTCTTTAGTATCAACAATTCAAATGAAACCACCTTTTCATCGAAACGCATTAACTGCTTCACGTTAGAAGTAGGTGTGACAATGGTACCTCCATGGTTGAACCGTAGTGGTTCTACATTCTTGCAAACCTACTCATAATCCCCTCATTTCCTACAAGTGAAATTAGCACATATCTGCAAGCATGTCCATATCGGCTCACCTTTACTTAGCTTGTAAATTGTTGCCCGTAGGCAATGAAATAAACCTCTTATTTCCTTGTAAATCTCGAAATCTATGGGACCTCAAGGTCTTCTTTACTCGGTAACGGGAAATCTCATAGGACCACCTTTTTATTATCTCCAACGTTTTTATTTTTCACTTCGAGTAATCGTTTGATTTTGATACGAGATTACTTGTTAACTTGTGTAAATTTGTATTTATAACCATTAAACATCAGGCGATATAAATATTTGTACATAACCACTCGGTACTCTAATATTATATTTCAATGTACGCAAAAGAGAATATTAATAAATTATGAATAAGTTTTCGTTCTTTATTTCATCTCTTTAATGTAAAATAGTTATTTATTATTTCTACCCAAAACGTTAATTTTCAAGCAGCTGAGTTTTAAGTGACCTTTCAATCTCTATAATTTTTTTAGGGTGGAATATCATAAAAATCCTTAATTGGGTGTCGTCATAAAAGGAACCTACTGACGAAATTCTATGATTTTAGCTTCAATGGTTTATGTTCTGCGTTGATAATTGATTATATTAGTTATTCAGGATAATTAGTCTTTTATAAATTATAAAAGGTTTTGTTATATATTTCGATTGTAATTGAAAAATATGGTAAGCTTTAATTAAATCGTATATAAGTATAGGTTCCTATTTATCTCGTAGCTAGTGGTCATGTGGTGTTAATGAAGTCCTAATTTTGTAAGCACCACATTTTCATCCAAGGCTTTTAGTGCACCTTCCTGCCATCGCCGATTTCACGCCACGTACTTACCTTTGCGAACGCACTCCGACTTAATGACCTCCAATGCCACCACTAATGGCAAAGCAACAAATAACTACTGTAGTTTCAGGAACGTATAGTGCCAGATATTCGTGGAACCCGAAGTTAGAACGTAGTTATTTAATATCACTAAATAACTACGTTTAAATGTTATTTGATCATTTTTATAACTCCATGCGTTTTCGTAAACCTTCATCAAAACTTACGTATTAAAATTTTATATAACTACTTTTTCTAAAATTACTTGCTAATACATCAAAATTTAAGAGAAAATATTCGTAGTTTGGCACTCCAATTTGAAATTTGCCTATCTAGTATCAGAATGAAATTAGTACCCAAAATTTATTACTCTCGGAACAGAAAGTAATTTTCGTGAAAATAGAGGATTCTCCTTTAAGAACTTTACTTACTCTAAGCAAAACAGTACATTTTAAACAAATTGAGACGAATTGTGCAAATATTTCTCGTTTTAAAACAAATAATTTGTGGCGCAGTTGTGGAACATTATTTCTTGAAGTGAAAAGCGTGAAAGAATTCTATGAGCTGAAAACCGAATAAAGTGAGCTAACTAAGTCAATTCAGTGCAGTCTCTGCGTAGTAGTGGGCTAGTAACGAACCCATCGATTCATGAACGAAAAATATCTCTGGGGAAATGCAAGACGGAAATAAATTGCATTCATTTTCTCGTAGACCGACAGCCAGCTAACATCTTTAAGTCATTCTTATGCTATTAAATCTCATCGAAACTTCGTCACCGACAAGTTTTGTATTTTTAATTTCTGGCTGGTATGATTTTTTCTTCAATCTTAATGTAGCAAGCGAAGTTGATAAATATGCATTTTAAATAGGCCAATTAATTTAGGTATGCGTTTGAAGATTCGTACGGGTCTGTGATTTATGTGTAATACAATTATTAAGTACCTAAAAAATGGTAGGAGTTCTGGTTCGACTCCGTAAGCACAACTGCCACACCTATTTATGTTTAATAATAACAATTTAACGAAATCTAGGAATATTTTTGCCACCAGCTATCTCAATTTTTCGACTTCGAATTTTTTCCGTAACCGCACAAAATGGATTATTGCAATATGTGTAAGTGTAATAGTTTTTATACCTGATTAAACAATTATAGAACATGATTGTTAATTCACATTAATTTACCTTGTTTAAATACTTACAAAATTAACAGTAATATCTTAGCTAGTATTATCTATGTATAATATGCATCAATTGTAACTTTAAACACACTTAATTATCACGTGATCAATATTAAAATGCTACCAAAGTTTTGAAAACAGAAACTTTTTACGTCTAAAATCGCCGCTTAGCCTAGCTTGATTTATTTTCAACAATATTTTTAGTATGCCATGGACATAATTCAACATAAAATAGATGTAATTGAAACGAGAAGTTAGCCATAGCCTTATATCACAAAACTTGTGCACCACGATTAAGTGTTTAACAAAGTGTCTCGCAAGAATTTTGAATGTAGAACTTGTCATAGCTCGACTGTGGAAGTTAGGCTGTTGTATTATGGTTTAAAAAGTGACATGAAAGATATCATTCGTTCCAACTTAGTTCTCAAGGGAAGCAACTCTCTATGACCTCAAGTAACACGGACTCTGATCTTATATAGGGATGATTACACTTACTATCAGGTGGACTGCTCGCTCGTTCTATTGCTACATGAAACTATTTCCATGTATTTTAAATTAAAATGGAAATCATAGCAAGATTTTACATAACCTAAACAGTTATCAAATGATTAATAATATTTAGTATGTACCTTTAAGTAAAGAAAATTGTGACTAAGATTACTAAAAAAAATGATGATCAGGGTAATAATGTGATAATGGTGATGTTAGATGATAGTGATGAACAACAGAAGATCAGTTCAGGATGACTAGTCATAATACTGCGGACAGAAAACTTTAAAACATTTTCATCACTTATATTTTAATTACATGTAAATATATCAAGTACTTTCTAAACTTTACTTTCCTTTAATTCACTTAAGCAGCATTAAAGTTATGGAAGCAAGTTTACTCGCAGCGGGATAAGCTGCCAGTGTCTAAGAACCCAAGTTGATAATGCTTTAATGAAATTAGCAAAAGTAGGAAATTGGCTTAGAAAACAACGGCAAAACATTACATAGAGTTATGCTAGTATTAATGTATTTGTCCTTATATCATGTTGTTGTAAGTCCTAGCCAGTACCGTTGCTTTATTTATATGTCTTTATATATAGGCGGCATCTATCAGCCTTTTGAGGTCCGTAGCTGTAAAAAAGCTTCCTATAATGAGTTTTTGCCAATAGTCGCCACGCTGGACATGTCGGTTATCGCATAAACAACGCGCCTGCCATTTCGGTTATCGCATAATCACCGCGCCTGACATGTCGGTTATCGCATAACCACCGCACCTGACATGTCAGATATCACATAATCACCGCGCCTGACATGTCAGTGATCGCAGTGGTTGTTGACGTTACACAAGACGACGCTGCTGTCCATCTTCTGGATTTGGTTCCTTAGCCACCTCCTACTTGCATACAAGGAGTGCTATTTCAAACCGACACCACATAGCACGAACATGTGTAAGTTGCCGTAAATTAACTAGCAGTAGTTAAACGTAGTAGTAATGAATGAAACGTAATAGTAATGAAGAAACTTTAGCACAACTTCTTTTAGTTATAATCCCAGCCCGGTTTATCCAGAAAGTGGAAATAGTTGAATGTGACATTAAATTATGTTATCGTTTTAATAATAAATAGTGTTCATTGTTATAATCTAACACTTTTGATCAGCTAACATTAGGAAAACGGTAAAAAAGGTAAATACAAAAATTTACTGATATACCCAAGATTTTTAAGTCATTTAATTTTCTCTGTTTCAAAGATTTTACTTTATAGAACCTAATAGTATAGTAATAGTTGTTTAAAAATAATCCAATTTTCCTAGATCCGGTAGTTTATTCGCCAATAATCCGTCGCTAGTAGTGACTCGCACGATCTCAAACAACTCTTAATGGAGCTTTACTTTTTATTATATTTTAATACGTATGCAAGTTGAAAACGAGCAGTCTCCTGATTTTCAGTGGTGACTGCCGTGCATGAACCACCGATTTGAATAAAATAGGGCGGTCGGTAAGGTCGATCACAGTTTTTCTATTAATACGAATTGAGTCATAGTCCATTTCGCATCATATTTTTTTCGGTGGGGCAGTATCGATTTAAAGAATAAGAATGTGTGACGTTATAATCGATCCCAGCACGTTTTGATACGGTAATAGGACAAAAATCATGTCGACAAGTTTATGTATATGTGATTTCCCTAGCAAACTTGCAAATCACGGGTGGTACGACCGGGGAAATACCACTGCCACGCCTATTTCAGCCACTCTTATTAGAGCAGTTCTTGTGTTTCGGTAGAAGCATATTGCGTTGAGGTCGCCGGCTCACTTATACGTCAGGCAATCATTTTAGTTCTCGGGAGTAGCAACGTATTTGTGATTGACTTTAGATAGAGGCCCTGTTATATATGAACTTGCTTATAGATGTAAACTGCATATGTAGTGTCCTACTACCATGATGGGGACTTTTTTTTTGTTTTTGAGAGGGAAACCTTTAAAAGGTACTCGACGCCGTTGGAGCGACGCCGGGTTATATGGCATTTTTACCGCAGTAAAACTCTTCTATGTGTTAACAAAGTACATTTTCTGATTATTTCACTAGAAACGAGCTTAATCAATTGCATAATGCTTTGAAAGTTTTACAAGGTATTTCCTTTTAATGATTCAATTACAGTTTTCTAGTGTTTACCTAAACCTTGTATAACTCACAAATGGAACTTGTCAACCGCAGCGACAATAGTATAAACGACAAAAACATCGGATATCCACAGTTATTGAAATTCTGTATAAAATTGAACTTGAGTGCCCCGCTTAAAATAATGTTTATTATTTTGGCTTTCATCCAACTGCTTGTTAAGGAAACTACCGACTTACGCAAAATCACCCGGCGTTGTTTCTTATGTACCTATATTGGGTTTTGCGCATCGAATCTATGCATATAAATAACAAATACATGTTTGTACAAATACTTTTTTGTGCTGCTAAAACTTCGTTGTGTGATATTTCTTGACTAAAGATCCATCGGTGCTTAGCATTTACTTTTACACACCTAATGGAATGATTCGGCTCTTTGGACACATACTCGTAAATATGACCAGTCTTATGAGCGTATGTACCATTCCATGTCTTGTTCTTTTTTGTATGCCTTATTGTCTATAATAATATGTTTGTAGTGAAATCATATCATACACATAAAATAATAATTACATTATGAAGTCATAATACTGTATTCTGCGACTTTTCTTTATGTTATTTGAAGATACATATTACATAGTTCATAACTTTATATGCCATACATACATTTGGTACGAAGTTTGATTACCAGAGGTGAAGTCAGATCAACAAAAAAAATACCGATATTTTAGAATACGAAGCAATATATAAAGAACGTAAGAAATAAATGATTTCATTGTCACTTTTATTGAAATGTAAGAGCAAAAATTTATAATACAAAGAGCTTTTAATATTGTTACAAAATTTCAATAAATCAATTCCGCAGCGGCTGTCGCCAACCATAATTTAAATCCATAGTAGCCGCATTTAAATTTATTAAAAATCATTGCGGTCATGTTTATCCGTTGTTAGGTGTTTTACAATATAAACTCCGATCAGATAATTGAGAGTGTATGAATATTTAGTCAATACATAATGCATTGATCTGATGCGTAATACGGGTTAGGAATATTGATGATAACCTCGATTCGAATAGCGTTTATTTAGTACCAACAATTCATAGTAGCTCTATTTCGTTCAGAGTTATTATAGCAAAAGCGGCACAGCGTTTGAATACAAATATCATAATTTGTGTTAATGTACAGGTAAATTATAGAAAGCGTGGTTGCGAAAAGAATAATTAAATTATGACATCTAGTATAATGAACGCTTACATAAATTAATCCAATAAGTGAGACGTCGCTGCTACGTGCAAATCAAATTATGCGCAAACGCGCTCACGAGCTATTTAATTTGTATCGTTTGGTTCCAGTATTTTTCATTAAATCATATTGAGGATATGTGGATTGATGTACATAATTAAATGTCGGATTATTTTATAGCCCACTCATTCATTTATACGAATGAAGCGGCATCACAATCGATCCCTACTTGATTGAATCTCCGCACGAGGGGCGCGTCTCTCAGCGAATTTGAATTTTATTCCAATACAATTTCATTGAAATCTACACGCTTAGGAAAAAACGTGGGTGGTATAAACGCAAACAAGCCTGTAAGCCAACAAAATCATGTATTCAATTTGTGTACCGAATTACTTCTTATTTAACCTAGCGCGATTTAGCTTATGTTCGTGTATTTCGACGAATTTATTTGAACAAATGTGTCTGTACTTTATTTGCAATTATTTTATCAAAGTTTCAGCTCTAATTTATAATTCAGAGTAAATCGAGTGTCGTAAAGTTCTTCTGATTTAAAAAAATATAAGAGCCCGACAATTTTTAGAAACCTATTTGTTGAAGGTCAAATATTATTATTCTTATTCGATAAGTAATACGTACATACGAATAATGTAATACATCTAACTGTAAAATAATGTAATTCCTTTCAAGTAATTACATAATTTGATGATAAAGATTTCAAAATTGTGTCTTCTTTAAATTTGAATAAAGAATAGCGTTTTCTTTCGTCCAGAAAGATTATGGAGTTTTTATTTGTGGAGTCACTTTTGGCAACTGTGCGCTGTATTTCTCGCCGAGTGCCGCCCACCGCGCGTGCAGCCGGCGTCATACACCACTAAATCTTTGCAGCTTATCTTTAGATGCTTTCTTCTGGGAATTTTTCTACATTAAATGAATAGGAATTTCAAAAAATGAATTTTGTGACGAAATTATGACTCAGATAAGGAACCTACCTTAAGACGTAGAACTTATTTGATTATATTCACATTTATTACAATGATGATCAAAAATATTAAATGTTTTACATACTTGTTATAGATTTTTGTTGACGACTTGCGTGAAGACTATAAAAATTTAACATGTAAAGGGCTCGTGAAAAACACTTGCTGTTTTATTTATATTCTTTAGGTCTGGGTATTTACTTTATGCTCATATTTGCGTTTGTGTATAGCACCCACCGCACTACAAGTGTTAGATCAATGTCGATTAAAAGCTTTCTTTAGCTACTTAGCGTATAAAAATCTTGCACTTTACTTTTAGATTTTTCATAGATTCTGTGGAGAGCTGTGGAACTTATCTGATGGCAATAGGCTACTCGTCAGTATACGTCTTTAAAAAGCTACTTTCCCTCAAGATGAGATAATTTAAATCAAGCTAAACACAATTCACTCGAGATTCCTCGAATCCGTCGGATAAAAAGGACAGAAAAGTCTTAAATAAAACGACATAAAAATAAAGTAACGTTGTAAGAAGGGTTGAGATTATTATATACTGTAACGGCATTAACATAAAGGCCAGAGAAGGGTCTTTTCTTTCTCGAAATAATATTTTTCCGCTAATGTTATGTGCAAGTTCGTGGGACGTCCTCGATTCTGTCGTAGCGCGGCCGAGTAGCGATAATTTAACGAAAATGGCCGCCTTGTCGACAGCAGAGCTCTGGTACGGGCTTAGCTGAAATAATAACTACATTATGATTTTCGACGGGCCACCGCTTAGTAATTGAAGGTGCTGTAAAGTAGTAAGATTGCTTTGTGAAAGTCTGAAAAATTACTTGGTAAGCTTGGAAGTCACTGTTCTGTTTTTAAAGTACCTAAAATGTACAATTTTGGCTCTTTCTGAGGGGAGGTTTCTTTATGTAATGCTAAATGGTAAGATCGTTATTAAAGCTTATTAAAGTTTTTTTTGTGTCACTGTGTACGTAAACGTTTTAACAGTATAATTATTTAGACGTTCTAATTATTTTTTCTTGTATGCAATGTATTGTATGTAATGTATCAATGCATTTGTGACCAAGTTTATGCGGACCTAATATATTTTAAACCTATTTAGTGTAAGTGGTGGTGGTAATGTATAACATATTGTATTGTAGGCATAAAGAAAACATGTTCGCAAAATAGAAAGAAAAGTTTTTCTTTCGTACATAAATGTGTATGTTATGCTTACATCTGGATTCTTGGCTGCAATGCAACGCCATTAAACTTTGGTTCCTCTTATCAACTTTACTTATATCAACGAAGGAAATCAAGTTTATTTTTTTTTTAATATAACCTTAGGGAGCTAATACATGAGCGGTATGAGCATGAGCAATTAAACATGTCAATATCCGTCGATTATCGTCCGTCGTCCCGAACTTCGGCACCGGTATGCGACTGTAGGCGTCTATTGCTAGCGACCATTGCCGTCTGTCGTCAGTAACCGTCGTCAACTAACGCCACCTGCTGTCAGCGGCTGTCTGCGACGGTCATAGACATGAACTGTTGCTCGTATTTTACCTGAATGTCATTTGTGCATTATATTCCATAAAGTAATTTAAGAATATATAATTGAAAACGAAACGTTTAGAAACGGTAAACTGCGAAGCGTACTCGTATTGACGGGTGTACCTACATATTACAGATCTCGCAAAATTTATCTGTCACAGGCCTATCTACGTCATTTTGCACTGAAGCGTGTAATGAAGTATCCTTAAAGCCATTGATAAATTGGTGAAAAGACGTATAGGTCCATTATTATTTATAAGTATATTATATGTTATGTATTATTATGATTTCTTTATTACTATCTGCTGCAAATTTTCTAGCCACCCAGGGAGGAGTGGTAGAGAATACCATCAAATATTAACTTTGCCCTATTTTTGGCATTAGCATTGGGACCTGTTTATAATACATCATTAGCTGCGCAAATATTAGCGTAGTATCCCGTATTTATATACATTACACAAATAAACCTTTTAATAATTTAGATACACACATTAACGTTTACAAATAGGTACATTAGAAGATTTCCAATTCAGGCTGTCAGTTGTAGCTCGTAATGAAAAGTACATTTTCATCACGCAAACTCATATTCGTGAATATCGTACACACAAGTCGACGCCTCGGCAGTGTTTTTCACGAAACCTGTCACATATTAATTTACCACGGTATTAAATATGCAAATGAGAAGATGGCGGTATCGTCGTATATTTCTTGGTTTATCAAAGCGCGAAGTACCTCACATCGACATTGTTAGAGTAACAAAGAAATTAATTTCCCCCGTCTCGGCTTTCAGAAGTAATTATTTGAAAACAGATTGCGCCTGTCACTCGGAACGACGCCGTGCACCTACACATTACGGGACCGTTATAGCTTCTAAATAAATATTTTGCTTTTATTTTATAGCTATTTTGTATGGAAATTGATTTAAAAGTTATGACTAGATATTGTTATTTGTTACCGCTTTTTTTGTTCGTCAATATTGAATACAGATGACGGATTTTCATCAATATTTTGTGTTGTCGGTTTACTTGTGTAGAACTTATAGTATGGGGCTAGTATAGAGTGTCATTTATTCAACACTGGTTTATTTATTTATTTTATATTAATGAACGATGTTTTATATTATAATACAATGAACTTAAAGAAGCAAATATTAAAACATTTTCTCTTGGGCCAGTTGCTTTGAAACCGAAACCAATTATAGTTTATCTTGTTATAAATAATGTTAAATAGAAATCATAAGTCTTGAATACTTTATTATCGCAATTATTAAATATATTATTTGCACAGCGAAGCTATATCATATAGAAACATAATACATCCCCGGGCGCTAATCACGTAAGTTGTATGAAAGTCGGGATTGCGGAAAATCCCCAACCAATTAAAATAAATCGCGACTGGAGACTGAGATGATTTCCAGTCTTAGCGCTGAGACTCACGGGCTCGGCTTATCTCGAGACTGGAGATAATTAAAACTGCTTCAGAAACCATACTACTACAGGATTATATCAGTTTGTTTGTCTACCGAAATGATATATTAATATCTTCCACAGGTTTTGTATATTAAAGTGATTTGTACCGTAAATAAGAAGTAATTATAATGCATAAATGTTATACATAAGAAAGTTAGGTTAGATAAAAAGGAGAACAGGTTAGGATGAGTTAGCTGCTCATTACAGTAGGAGAGCCAGTAACATCGACTTCTGTGAGTACAACAAAATACTCAAAATATTATATTTATATAGTAAATATAATAAGCCTTCATAAAACCATTTCTATATTAAAAGAAGTTTATTATTTTTTCTTATTTCTTTCGTTTCTGGGTTATATTTCTTTGTTTTTACAATTGAAGTTGTGTCCTTTACAGACTACGTTACAAACATCAAAATTAAATAGTCACATAACGTCTAATAGTCATAATCTACCTGAAGTAAGTTACCACTGCCGCCCGTGGATATCTCTATGGTTGATTGTCCTGAGATCGGTCTCAGATGCGTAGCTTCCCTTGAAGACTAACTTGTTTTACCCCACGTGACTCTCTCTCTCCACACCCTTCAACTACAATACATTAAAGCTTAGCACTGCTGTTATAATGTTAAAATATGCGTGGCGGTGGTAACTCCTGCGATAGGCCCTAGCCTCTTTAATAAATACACCTACAAGAATAATATTTGTACCAAATTCAGCATATTTCTCCTGTATTAGCATACCTCGTAATACATTTTATTTAATTAAAATTTCTTGAAAAATTAAATCTTCCATATAAATCAAATGAATTATAAAACGCAAATTCTTAATCGCCTACAGGAAACGTTCACCTCTTAGACGAAATCATCGTCAAGTTCAAAACTTTTCTTTCACTACGCGCTGTATACAACGGAAGTAAACTTCAGCTGTTGTTATAACAAAATTAATTAGGTAAGAAACTCATATGTGGTCGTTATTGCACAAGTATATACCCCGCATTGTGGTATACCAATCTAGCGAAACAAATAAGTTTACATTTTCCAAGAATTGGGAGCTAATTATATGGCTGAAGTACCCACTTTCGTAAATGTGGAGTCAGATTAGTATTTCGCCTTTAAAGTGGCATCAAGGAAAATTTTAACACCAATAACGTATTCGTTTTGGATAATTAAATAAACCTTGGAAGATATTTAAAATGATTTACAGAACATCTTTCGAGTCTTACGCCTGGCAACAAACAATTGGGATGTATATATTCAGCTGCTTATATTTCTAAATAAAAGTAGAAGTTTCTTAACTTACTCAATATATTAAGTAGGACAATTCCGGATGCAATTAGCATTTGGATCGATATGTTGAATAGTATTGAACGTTTTCAGACTTTAGGGATTTCTAAAACTCTTGTTTAAGAAAACCGTAAAGTCTGGTTATTTTTATAAAATAGAAGTCGCATATGAGCATATAGTCTACCTGATGCAAAATGGCTACTAGACTGTAATCAACCCTTGATATCATACCGGTCTGACTCGTAGTGGGTCCCGGGTTCGATCCCCGGCCAGACAGACTCCTGAATGATGAGCTTAGAATTCTGTCCTGGGTCTGGGTGTTTGTGTATTCGTCTTTGTGTGTCCATGGCACCCACGATACAGAAGAAAATCCTACTGTGGGGCTATGAGAGTAGAAATTGTTTTTTTTTATACCATGTATAAGATGAGTGTACTTCAGGTCGGCCGCAAATACGTTGCTATCCTTGAGAATAAAGTTCGAGCGCCTCAAATAAATATGTCTCTCTTACTATACGCTTCAAAGTAGAAGATAGCATCACTTAATATTGCTGCCATTAGGCAAAGATTGGTATGACAATTGAGCCTACTTAAATCGAATCGGGGTTGAATCGAAGGTACTTAAATTATTTTGAAATTCAGTAGTTATTGATACGCTTCACAAGTAATCTACGAAGCGACGTTGTGTAAAGTGCTTTAACCCTGTCCTTTACGATGAAAAATCCGTGCCAACGAAAATGCGGAAATGCGTTCCAGACAACCCATGCATAAAGTTCATTGTCGAACAAGTTACGAGTACAACCGTATTCAGCGTATTAATGAACTAACTAAACTAGCATTAAGCTTGAGTTGCAGCGAGGCGATTCCAAAGCAAAGTTGACAAATAAAGCTTATGTTATCTCAGGAGAGAATAATTCAATGCAATGTATAATTTATTAGAACATGTTTATCTTCCTAACGTTATGGGATTAGATTAGTCAGATAGAACCCTTGTTCTGCATGAAATTGCTTACAGATGTCCATGGGCGGCAGTAACCACTTACCATCAGGTGGGCTGCGTGCTTGTTTGCTATTTCAATCAGATAAAAAAAAAATAAAAAAAATTGGTAAAGGGAAATCTCCCGCCAGGCTAGATAATCATGCCTGGGGAGCGGCCGTGCTCCGATTGTCTCTGTTCGGAACTTGTATATATGCAGGATGTTAAGAAAACTCCTATAGCGTAATTCAGAATACGTTGACGTCATCTTTTGACGAGTAGGGGGAGGTTGCCACATCACCCCCTGCTCAGACCGGAGGTGGATGTTTTCCGCACTGGTGAAGTATTCGCGTTCAGGCGCCCGTTTAGTTGCCCTCTGTCTGCGGTGAGTCGAGATGTGAGGGCGAAGCGAGGCCTGGGGATACCCTCGGTCCACAGCGAGTTAGGATGTGAGGGTGGAGCGAAGTGTGGAGGCGAGCAATGGCTGCGCAAGCCGGATCCATGAAGTCGCAAAGAGTAGCTGCATCAGGAACAGGAAGCGTTATTATGATGCGCTGCGATGAACCTGATGAGCTGTTGCTGTGAGGCTGCAGTCAAACCAGGGAGTAAAGATGCCAGCATCGAGAAATTCAGAAGGAACGTCTTTTTTGTCTTGGGCCACCACTTTGGCAAAGGGATCTCCCGCCAGGCTAGGTGATCATGCCTGGGGAGCGGCTGTGCTCCAACTGTCTCTGTTCGGAACTTGTATTTATGCAGGTTGTTGAGAAAACTCCTATAGCGTGATTCACAATACGGTGACGTCATTTTTTGACGAGTAGCGGGAGGTCGCCACAAATATATTATCCATAACTGGTATACGGTGTGTTAGGTTACACGAAAGACATGTGTGTGCAATTTATACATGGCACAGTGGAAACTGCTGAAAGTATCCTACGAGATATTGAGATAGCGTATCAGAAGTATTAGGATAAATGTAAGGTTTATTATTTTTTACCAAGATTATTTATAATACAAATGAAATGTACACATTACAATTGTATTATAAATAATTAATATTCTGAGTTCAAGCGTTTCCTTTTTTTATAATGTAAAAGTGCGTACAGTCTATTAGATAGTATTTGGCAATTGCTACCCATCAACATCAATAAATAATTAACTCAGTTTTAATTTCCACGCCATTTAGACCAAAATACAACAACGTTTAACATACTGTTATTAGGTAAGTATAGGTTGGGCGAACGAGCCTCCAATGTAGTACCACAAAGGGTTACATCAACTTAATTATGTATACACAAATAGAAAATACAAAAAAAATTGAAGGTGGTAGAACTCGTTGTAGTTCGACTCCGGAAGCACCACCGCCACGCCCATTTTAGCCTCATAACAACAGTGTTATGCGCTGCTGTGTTCTGGTCTAAAGGGTAAGGGAGACATACTGTGGCAACGCATCTGTGGCTAACCTTGGGTGAGACTTTGATCTTACCTAGGGTTGATTACAGATGTTAAGGGGCGGCAGAAGCCATTTACCATTAGGTGGGCTGCTTGCTCGTTTGTTACTTCCATACTATAAAAAATACAAATATCCTAACATATAAAAACATTTGAATGTATCGCTGAGATTGTCGTCAAAACAATAAAATGAACATGGATCTTCCCCGCGGCATTCACATGATTATTGTGCTTTGTTTTCGATTATTTACAAGTTGTTTCGTGGAATTAAAAATATAATGTTTTGGTCGTCATCTTTGAGACAATGTGGACAATGATATGACAAACAACTTAAATCACGCCGTGACATAATGCT
>MOOZ01000212.1:229385-242587 GCA_002930495.1 Cecropterus lyciades | reverse complement strand
TGGAATGCCTCGGAAAAGTATGTCTCCCTTACCACACCCTTCAGACCAGAACACAGAAGTGCTTAACACTGCTATTATTAGGCAGTAATAGGTGTGGCGGTGGTAGGCAGTAATAGGTGTGACTTTAATCTTACCTAGGGTTGATTACAGATGTCAAGGGGCGGCAGTTGCCACTTACCATGAGGTTGAATGCTTGCTCGTTTGTTATTTCCATACTATAAAAAATACAAATATCCTGACATATAAAAACATAAACATAAACATAACATAAACGCTTGCTACACTCATAGCCCCACAGTAGGATTTTCTCCTGTGTCGTGGGTGCCATGGACACACAAAGACGAATACACAAACACCCAGACCCAGAACAGAAATCCAAACTTTTCATTCAGATTTCTGTCTGGCCGGGGATCGAACCCGGGACCCACTGCGTGTCAGACCGGTATGGTGACCGCTCCGCCACGCGGGTCGTCAAAAACATTTGAATGTATCGCTGAGATTTTCGTCAAAACAATAACATTAACATAGATCTTCCCCGCGGCATTCACATGATTATTGTGCTTTGTTTTCAATTATTTACAAGTTGTTTCGTGGAATTAAAAATATAATGTTTTGGTCGTCATCTTTGAGACAATGTGGGTCACTGTCCACAATGTCTCAAAGATGACGACTGACAAACAACTTAAATCGCGCCGCGTATACTAAATGCAAACAAATGCTACATATACCTTATTACAAGAAAAAGACACACTTTTTACTCGACTGCGTCAGAAGGATGGTGATGATTTTCGAGTATGTATGTATATGTATTTTTTTGGCACGCGTTACAGCCTACACGGCTTGACGGATTGGGACATATAAGATATCATTAGAATCGGTTCAGTTTGGAAAGTGACATAGGCTATATAATGATTTAAAAATGGCGCCTGGAAAGAGGGAAAAACGAGGAGGGAGGGACGATTCTTTTTTGCTATCACAATAATATGGGTAACAAATGAAAGCTAGTAAATAGACCAAATATATTATTTTGACAAAAACTCGTCAAAATAGTTAAGTAAAAGTATAAAACGTTAAATTAAATATATGAATTGTTTTTATATTTTTAACAATTACTAGTTTGTAATAAACATTTTCAAAATAATACACTTAATTACATTAATGAAATAATGAAGCATGTGGTAAAGCAGACTTGTTCGTATTTCCAAAGGACTAATGATAAAGCATCTGTTATAGACTTTAGTTGACACTCTTGCTTTAATTTCACATTAATTATTGACCATTCAAAGGTCGATTGATGATACTAAGCGTTAAAGGAGATTTACTTCCATGAAGCGTTTCAATTATGTTCTCGGACGTAGCCATCAAAGGGCGACCTTAGATATTGATCGAACTATTGTACATTGATTCAAATTTTAGGACTTGATTATAGGTGTCAGAAGCAGTAACTATTTACCATTAACAGATCTCCATGCTCCTTTGCTATTTCTATAATAAAATATATGAATACAATTCATCTTAACAGGAAAATAATCCATCAATGGTCGGTTACAAAAAAAACTGCGAGGCGGCCAAACGAAGGTGACAAATAAAGCTAATGTCGTCTCAAGGGAAAGCATCCTAGCGTGGGGTGGATCAGATCTTATTTATCCGTCCATATAATATGTATACATTCGCTAAATCTAACCATACTTCAACTCCCACTTGACAGAAAGTTTATTATCCAAGATTACGCAAACTTCGCTTTCGGTAAATATGATAAGTAAGTTGAGCATTCTAAATAGTTAGGGGCAAAGGAAGCTATTGTTTTTACATTAGGACACCGCCCGGAGTCCACGGCAGACGAGTTTTATATGACGAATATGAAGTAAATAGTAAAAAAAAAACACGCTTTATCAATGGCAAATGGCAATGGGCCGGCCACATCGCTCGAAGGACCGATAACCGATGGCAAAAGGAGCACTGGTCGCCCCCCGACCAGGTGGACTGATGACTTGAAAAAGACAGCAGGGAACCGTTGGATTCAGAAGGCACAGGATCGGTTGGAGTGGCGCCGATTAGGGGACGCCTATGTCCAGCAGTGGACCTCAAAACGCTGATGGCTATAATTCCTAAATCAATAAGATATTCCCTTAGTTAACTTCTGACGTCCGGCTTCGGCCGCCTTTTCATGTTCCGACATATATATATGTAATACCGTTTACGGAACCGGTCCGTAGAAAAAAAACTTACTTGAAAATAAACTAAAGAACATTATACTAGTAAAAGCTTTTTTATATTATTTCATGCATTTGCTTTGAAGTATTTAGAAACAACTTGATTTGAATTAAATTTTAAATGGACTGATGTTAGGATTTTTGATTTTCCAAATAAAGAAATAAAAATATTCAATACAAGTTAAGTCTGCAAACATTTCAACATGGCTCTCGTTAAAATATCTACAAAGGTTTCGATTGGCTTCTGTTGAACTGAATATAATCCAATATGAACATTTATTTTATGTTATTTTACACTGCTGTTTTTGAAATCATTCGAAGCTGGACTTAATTTTTTTCTCGTCACTAATTAAAAATACATGTCTGACGAACATTTTAATTCTATAGTATTATATGAATATTAAACCTATTTTAATTTACAGTTAAAATACTACTTAGTTCAGTTTCAGACTACACGAGAAATTGAAAGAGCACATAAAGCATCTCAAAAATACTGTTTTGACTTAGTCTTAGCTCGAGGCGGAATAATATTATGATGGCGTAGAAAATAAAAAATGACGCTAAAATTCCATATCAAAACCTATTCAACGCTGACTAATAGGTGAACGTCGTGGAACAGAGGATTCGAAAGTGGAAAAAATACGCGGCAGCTGTTTCAATGAAAAATAACATGTCATTAATCATAACGAGGAAAGAAAGAAGCGACAGGGCAGCTCGACAAATGCCTTCCTGTGGATATCGTGACGTCATGTTTGCATTTACGTGCTTTAGGTTAAAGAACTTAGAGTAGCTAGCATTGTATTTATTTTTTCCCGAGGGCGTCGTCGTCGTCAACTCATAATTATCCCACTGGTGGGCAAGTGTCTTGTCTCAGATTGAAAGAATTTCAGGCCATAGTCCACCGCGCTGGCCAAATGCGAATTGATAGACGACTGCGTTAGAAGGAGAGTAATGTTTTTCGAGCCTATGTATGTATGTAAATTTCTTTGGCACGCTTTACAGCTTAAATGGCTTGACGGATAGTGACATAAGACATATCATTAGAATCGTCTCAGTCAGAGTGACATAGACTATATATTAAAAAATGGCGCCTACAAATAGGGGAAAGATATTACATGAAAAATAGTAAATAGATCATTATAAAAATATATTTATTGAAATAAATTGTATTGTAATACTTGACTATTTTGAAGAAAACTCATATATTAAATTAAATATATCAATATGAACAAAAAACAACGTTTTAAATAGTCGACTTTTTTGTTTTAATATTTTTAAAAATGTTACTACCTTATTTCTTATTCTTGACTTGCTAACTTGTTATCGTGTCGTGTAGCCATTGCAAGTTTGCATTACGTGTTACTGTTTCATTTTTCAAAACTCACTACCCATTTTTATTTCCATTTCCTCATGATCTTCAGAATCAGTATTCTTGTCATACGTATTTGTTAAATTAATTTCTTCACAAGTTATTTTATTTATCCTTTTTTTCTTCGTCGAGAGTGATATATAGTAATATATATATTATATTTATAGGAACGCGATTTGATACAGCACTGCGACCTAAATCTTCCCGACTATACACTTTTATAATTTCACTTGATCAAGCTCGTCACGGGTCATACAAAAATAAAAATAAGTCTGATATTTCTGCTAAGCAATTGTAAAGGAAGCCTCTGTAACGTCACTCCGGAACTGGTTCTACGTATTGGGTTTTTGTAGAAATAAAATGGTTAGCGTCACAAACCAGCGCAGGTTTATACATTGGTACATAGGAGCATTGGCTTATTCTCAGTTGTGTTCTAATTTGTAGAGTAGGGTTGGTAAATATATTTTAAGTCCTCAAATTAACCTACAATTGTTTGCTTATCATGTCCTTGTATACATTTGTAAGTGTTAATTTTCTATTTCTAATACGTAGAAAACTTAACAAAACCTTAGTGTATGCCTAAGATTCCAGGAATTTTAAAGTTGAAACCCGAATTTCATACATCTAGTGAACCATTACTCCGATTGGTATTAAATGACATATTATTTAAGCTATGTACTTAATATCGCCAAGCTTAGCTATAAACCGCAACTAGACCAGTATTTTATATGAACTACTAGCTTTGCAGACTACGAGCGTGTCGCCTTATACGCTTAACTCAGTAAATAAGTACTCAGTCATGAATTAATGAACTACGGGCCTTAGCTACTTCGTTTAACTTTCACAGAATATTAAAATTACGCTTCAGAAAATAAAATCATTTCTGGCGTATTCAGTCATTAGGGTTGTAGGACAATAGAGATTATGATTAAAACGATAAGATTAGGGAGACTCTTTTTGCGTTTTATCTTCAATGTAAATCAGTGAAGCGAGAACAAACCCGGTGGAACGCGTCGAATCTTCCTCGACTGTACATAATGTACAAGTCTTACAAGACGGGGAATATCTTACTCAAGCCAATGTTTAACATATAAATTGCTATCAATTTTTTAGATTTATATTCGCGTGGCTGTTCGTCGGAGATAAGGCGTTGAGACGCGCTGGAGTGAAGTTCAAATCAAATCATTGACCCAATATTGGGAATGCCTTCAAATTAGAACAGTTGATTACACGCTGTCTCGTGTTTGGCTCACTTCACACAACTTTGAAAACGTTAGGGAAATCTCTCATGCATGTAGTGACCTTACCTCCCTAGGAGTACGTGCCTTAAATGCGTCCGTATATTATTATACCAATGGACTATTATTCATACTCGTACCCCAGTTTTTATTACGTAAGTACAAAGTTCAGATCCACGCAAGTGATGTGGAAGGCGATTATTGACTTTGAAATAAATAAAAGGCTGAGAGTTGAATTATTTGTTATCGAATATATTTTTGCAATGGAATTAAGCAAACGTACGTCTAGCGTAGTTTCGTGTCAGCGGTATTCCCTACCTGTCGTAAGAGCCGACTAAAAGGGGCTTCCGGGGTTACGGGCAGCCAGCCAGGTAACCTCAGGAAGGACGAAGGTATGTGTGGTCGCATACCGTCGTAAAAACCAAATGGTGCGTTGGGCCCAGCTGTTCACCTGGGTGGAGCCCGATGGGGCAACGCGCTCAATGTTGCCCCATCGGGATCGCGGTTGTGTTCCTTTGGTGATACCGTAGTCCTCATTGTAGCGCCGAGGACGGCCAATGCGCAACGGGGGGCAGTGCAGTAAAAATCCTACACAACTCGGCGCCGGGTACATTTTGAAGGTTTCCCCCTCGAAAACAAAAAAAAGGTAGGAGTTGTAGTTACAACCACTACTTTTTTTTAATAATATATTATATTTAATAAAAAACAATCTTATAATTTTTACCAATCAAAATCGCCCCGAGGACAATGACCTTGCCTTCTCATTCTGCAAGGGTATAGCAGCGTATAGCAGGACTATAATGAAAATTATGAAGCGATAGAAAAACTGTCATGAACCGTGTTTAGTAATAACCTACTTTTCTCTTTAGCTGTCATCGCGTTGGTAGGTACTACTCCTCGCCCTGATTTTTAATTTTAAGTACTTGTAAAAATAGAAAAGAGTAGTTAAATTTATATGACTGAGAAAGACTTAATATAATTTATACTTGAGGTATCATTATGTGGGCGCTATATTATACATATTGATTAACTTCATGGAACAAAAACAATATCAGATAAATATGAGAAAAAGGCTAATGAATTATCGTATTTTTTATGTACAATAAAGTTAATAGATTTCTGCATTGAATGGCTGATACATATGTTTATGTAGATCTTTTATCCATGTATAGGATGAATGATTAATTTCTTCATGTATTTCTCAAACATGTCTCACGGGTATCATGATCAAAATAGTGTAAAATTTTAACAAGGGAACGCAGTTTCACCGCAGAGCTTCCGCACAACCCTTCACATTGCCACCGCAGGTCAGTCCTTAATGGATGTAATAATTACAAAGGTATCCACATGTGTAGTTATACGGCGCACCAAAAATGTTTAACTTAAGTGGGGCCATTTCGGGAAACAAAATGACCGCCCCAGGGGCGAATCGTTTTTCATGACGTGTTTAAATAAATGTAATTAAAAGTTGGTTACATTGTTTATTTATTTTAGAGTTGTTTTTAATATTACATTGTTCTTTTTCGTTTTAATGGCCTTCATTGATTCAGTTGCAATTAGCGGAATAGTTATTGTTTAAATCTCATGGCAAAATGCCATTAATATGAAAAGTAGTAAGTTTTTTCTGAGGTTGAAAATTATATTATGGTTAATATAATTATATTAGATTTATACATATTATTTTTGAAGTAAAATAAAATAATTACACTTTTATTTAATGAGCATACCATTGTCTAAATGTGAAATAAAAGGAGATACTAACATAAGATATGTAACATGTAACATTATTTTCATATATCCGGATCGACTTCAACAACAATCAACGGGTTTCTAAAACTCTACACCAAACTATCTCACACTATAGAATAGTAAACAATAATGATGTCTATGCTTAGTTTTGTTTTCCAAATCACACAGTTATTTTGAAGTTGAAATAGGAAGCAGTAGTACCTACCAACGTAACCAGACTTACAGGACGTTTAGCCAGTGAACCGAATCGAAAAGCCGTTCCAAACGCATTTCCCACACACACAAGCGTTGTTTGTTTCGTCTGTTCGAGGGCTGCGTCGCTTTAGATGCAAAGCGACGTACATTTACACCGACTTACCTCAAAAAGCACCTCTTGTGTCGTTTCGTGAGTTATTTTTCCGTCTGCATCGCGACGAATAAACTGCATTCGGATTAGGTTTTTCAGCAAAGTTGCCCGCACTTTATAATATTTTCGCGCACGTTTACCTTAAAACGTGATGTATTAAATATGAATGTATTTTCTAGTAAAATTTGTTACAAATTTTAAAATATATATAAGTAAAGTGTTTCATAAATTTTGGGCTAAAGATTTTTAAGTTTTATTTATAATCGTATCCATCCGTTCGAATCGCAACGAAATATTATGTATATATTGTGAACAGTACGGTATATACATATTTTATTGTCTGTATAGTTTGAATTATTTAGGTACAACCATTCATACAAATAATATTAGTGTCATGAATGAAGTACCACATAGACTCCTAATACAAGAAATTAATATTCCGGTAAGCCAACAAATCATTTACCAATTTGAGCCGAGCCAGACAGTTTGTAATTTTGAACTAATTAGTCTGATGCTTTTTTCCCGTATACCTTAGCGAGCTTCCAAAATTATTACCATTTCTCTTTATCTAAACCTATATATAGGTATATCTTCATTCTTCATAATTATGTAGGGATGTAAGAATTTTATTTTCTTGTTTTAGTGAAACTTCTATAGAATCGTTGTGATTTGAAACTCGACAAAACGAAAATGTGTCACGATAAAGTAACAATCACATAAACGTATAGGATTAAGTCGGCTAGAGAATGAGATACATAAACATAAAAACGTAACATAAACTCTTTCTACACTCATAGCCCCACAGTAGGATTTTCTCCTGTGTCGTGGGTGCCATGGACACACAAAGACGAATACACAAACACCCAGACCCAGAAGAGAAATCTAAACTCATCGTTCAGATGTCTGTCTGGCCGGGGATCGAACCCGGGACCCACTGCGTGTCAGACCGGTATGGTGACCGCTCAACCACGCGGGTCGTCAATGATTATTGAGATACATTGATACATAACACAGTTTTTTAAATATATTCTTGGTATCCTCTTTTAGCGATGCTTCGTATCGTTAAGACACCAGACCACGGTATTTTTTTTGGTTTTAACTTTTTCTTTTCATTTTCTGATAGAAGCGTTAGTTAAAAATGCTCTAAACATTTTTTTGTAAAGAAATTTGTAAAAGTGACAACAAGAGATAAAAAAATATACATATACAGATATAAAACTTAATATTACGTGTCCACAATAAATATGCTTTGACTTTGACTTTGAAAAACTTAGGCGCCGATCCGCTGCCGCATCTCTAGATTATCTTTCAGGAAGTCTGAACGCGTTTTTCTCGAAACTACGTTTTTCAACCTGGTTGACAACATATTTAAAAAACTAATCATCCGATTTGCATGTACTTAGTCTTAAAATGTTCGGAAATCCAGTCTCTATGGCACTAAGTGGGGATTTTTTCATAATGCCCGCTTCTTTTTTTTCCATAAAGGATGTTTTTTTGTGAAAATGGAAAATAAATTCACTGGTCCGCAATTATTTTTTTTAGATATCGAAAATCCCCTACGTGATGCCATAAACCTATATATCTAGTTTATAAATATATTTTTTGTATTTTTTTAGATGAACCGTATGGTTTGAGTGCTGTCAACCACCAAGCAGCAACTTCGTCAGTGTCCTTTAAGGAAGCGGCGTACACCGCAAACTATTTTTAAAATTCGATTGATATATTTGTGTAGTATCTTTATATGTATATATTAATTATTAGTATCAGTAAAAAACATTAATCATTTGCTCGAAAAAAGTATTAAAAATACACCGTCATGCCGCGCGCGTACCGTGGTTAGGTGCCTTAAATACATATTTAAATTATTTTATTATTGTCACTTCAGCCATGTGTGAATTGCATATACACACTTTTTATATGCAAGATCACAAACGACCTTATATAGATTGGTCAGAAAGATTTGTGTCGCAGTACCGTATCAAATCGCGGTGCTACGACGTTATCTTCAACATCTTAAAATAAAAACTATTATCTTAACATAAAAACAATACAAAATATTAAGTGAAAATTACTTGTACTTCAATTAGAGTAAATATATAAAGACCTACATGTATTTCTACTTGAAAAATTTGTCTACATAATTTAGTGATGTAATCTCTTTCGTCAGTTTTCACAGTTCTCTGTCTTTTTAGTCTTATTGAAAAGATTTAACTCATTTTTACCGACTCGAGATCTGACTAGTCTTTTAAGTCTTGAGGTATAAGTTTAAGCCTTAAACCCTATTACTGAGTCGTTTCTGAGGCGACTTTTAAGTCTCTAAAGTATTCGTTAGCTGATAACTACGGAAAATGTTTAGAGCAAAGTCTTATAAAATTGAGACGGCTCTTCTGTGTAAGACTTAAAAGATCGAGTGTTATTCATTATTAACGTAATTTCATGTTGAAAACACGTTTCTGTGCACTATCAATCTTTTTCTTGTTTAAGGTAACTCTGCTCGTAGCCCCTCGTAGCAACGTAGCACGCTACAATGACAGACTGTAAATTTCCTTGTACTCGATATATTATATTATAAATGTACGAGTACATATAGAGCCGTATAGTTAAGAATTTTGTAAGAAGTTTTAAATAATTAAAAGTTTTGTTTTCATTCACTCTGATAAACAGTTATTGATTTTATTTAATTTTGCTTAAAATTATTCATTTGCTCTGATTGAACATTTAAGAAATTAACACGTTATAATGTAAAACGTATATCTAATGTAACTTATTAAAAATTAAATAGGTTGCTTGCAAAGCTTTCTACATTTATATTTTTTTTTATTGGATGAAAGTAACAAACGAGCATGCAGCCCACCTGATGGCTACTGCCGCCCATGGACATCTGTAATCAACCCCAGGTAAGAACAAAGTCTCACCTTAGGTTAGCCACAGATGCGTTGCCATCCTGAGGACTAAGATGGAATGCTTCAAAAAAGTATGTCTCCCTTACCACACCCTTCAGACCACAACAACAGCGCATAACACTGCTGCTATTAGGCAGAAACAGGTGTGGCGGTGGTGCCTCCGGAATCGAACCACAAGGAGGACGAATACAAAAACACCCACAGCCAGAACAGAAATCTAAACTCAACAATCAGATATCTGTCTGGCCGGGGATCGAACCCGGGACCCACTGCGTCTCAGACCGGTATGGTGACCGCTCCACCACGTGGGTAGTTAAAATTGTCTTATTAACGTTATATAATAATAATATTCATTAGATTAGTAGAATTTTATGATATTGTGTCGTTGTATCATTCATTCCACTGTTATATTTATTGAATTCAGGAAATAATATAAATGATTCTGTACAAATACAATGACGATTTTGTTTCAATTGCCAAAAAAGAAACGATTGGTAAAAATAATTATCTTATAATTTAATAGTCAGCTGTATTTAACAATACACTTAATAATAAACTGGTATCTTCAGGAGGCTTTATTTTTGTACTAATAAAACAATTTCTCGCTATATCAATCTAGATAAAGTGAGTATGTAAATTTTATGAATAAATTATATAATCCAAGTCGTTAGAGCTTTTTCTTGAACAACCATTAGGTATTTAAATATATTTTTCGCTTTAAGTAAATATATTGTAATGTGTACATACATAATATAATTTCTGTTATACGACAGTAGGTTCATCTCAGTGCATTTTCGATACTAATTCCTACATTTGAAGCGAGAAATTAACTCTAGCACTGCTCGAGACGACGCTGAAACTATCCAATTTCATAATCCCCCTTAAACCGTCATACATATACAAACATTTGCACAAGCACATACTCATAATATTTGTATTGCGAAATACATTATTATTCCACTGATGTTCGTAGGAACGGTCCAAATAGATGAAATAAGTTTGATGACCAGAATGGACGAAATGTCCTGTGTTGATATGATAAGTTTTATTGTTATGATACTGTTTTTGGAAAGCTACGTGCGTAGTAACAGCGTTAGGATAGCTTATGATAATGTTAAATAACTAATATATTATAGTCTGACAATAAAATTAAGAATATTTGATAGAGCCAAAACATTTTAGTATCATCAAATGATTGCATCATAAAATAATTATTTAATACTAAATAAATGAAATTAAAACTTTATTAATTATTCGCCAATAATAATACTACATAATTAATAAACATTTTTGACTTTTCGATTTTGACATCGCGTTTATAGAGTGTTGACATATTTGCTTGTTACGAGTGTGTGGGTTAATAGGTACGTTTTATAACATTAGCATGTTTAAGTTTTGTTTTTTGGTCAGTTTCTTCAATTCGTTAGAACACCTTAAACAAATACGTTTCCCTAACTGACCTCCACAGCAAATAATGTCACTATCAAATAGGAATGCGAGTTGCAATGGTACCACCACAAAGCGCGCAGTTTACGATACCTGTAACAGAAATCCTGAGTAGCATAATCGGCATCAGTAACATTACCACGTACAAAACATTAATATCGCAAACCGTTTCTCAAACTTTAAGATGTACTGCTCCCAAGTCGAATATGTCACAAAATATAAATATTCATATGCTGTATATTTCAGCATAATTTAATTTATATACCTAATAGAGGGATTAACAAAGTTTATGATCGTTAAACCAAATTAAATAAGACCAAGCTATTTAAATTCATTTCGTTTATACATTATTAATTTCAAATATGGTTGTGTTCGTATATATGATGATTAATATTAGTATTATGGTACTACTTCCATTAAAGAAGGCCATTATGAACTGTATGCCCACAACTTATCGACTATTTGTACGACAAAAACGATTTCAATATACAATACACTTCGCAGTTCAAATTTTCAGTCAAACGTACAGTTACGTGCAGATGTTAGTGAAACTATTCATCTTGACGAGTAATCAATATTCTTATACTGCTATAGAATAGAATAGATGTTATCTCTCTCTCTACTATAGAATAGATGTTATCTCAGAAGGAAGGATACTTTGATTATGGTTCGAATTGGTAAATAATTGCAATCTAACAGACTGTATATGTCATTGATAAGTTTATATATTATGCACACTCAGGTATGTAGCTACTAAGTGCTCTCATTGTACTGTCCCTGTAGTTCCGGGACCAGAATAGGGCTACGGTATCCCCTACCTGTGGAAGAGGCGACTAAAAGGGGGATTCCGGGGTTGCGGGTGGCAAGATTGGGAGCTCGAGACGTCCAGTCAAGTGACCTCGGGAAGGACGTCAGCATGAGTAGTCGCATGCTGTTGTAAATATCTGAAGGCACGGTGAGCGTAAATGCTTACCAGGATAGAGCCCCAAAGGGACATCGCGCTTGTAGGACTCCGGTTGTGTTTCTTTGGAGATCCCGGAGTCCTCCACGCAGCGCTGAGGAAAGCCACCAGGTTAAAATGAGTAAATTACTTTGCAAGAGAGATATAATTTCGATCGACCAATCTTAGATCTGCCTGTAATTTGATCTCTAGAGGTCAAGATTACTGTCACCGAATAAACGCCGCTTAATTAGTTTATCCATGATGTATAAAGTTGTTCATTTGACCGAAAAATATTCGATAAACCGTAACTGCGTTATGCTAAACTTTGAGCATTACATAAACAGATAGCCGTCCGTCACCTCCACCTCTTCGTCAATAATTTGTTAAGTAAACGTTTACCAAATCTGCCTTCGAATGCTTATTCAGCTTTCATTGGGAAATTAGGCCGACGATACCAGTCGTCCCTTGAGAGTTGTGCAAATAAATACGGTCCTGAGGCAAACTTCGCCGTAATTGCAAGTTACACGTACCTAACTGTAGAGTCGGATTTTAATTTGAAATGTATTTGAAACTTTCAATTTGTAGGAAAGTTTGCGTTGGACGTTAATGCCAGCTAAATACTAACGGCTTTTAGTATTAGAAGATAGTTGGTAACTAAAATCAATAAATTTGACTAACCCCAAGCAGAGACATAAATCCAAGATCTATAGATAAGCGTAATATTGTACTGTTTTTATCACATAAAATATAATAAATGGAATTACTACTATTTATTTTAATATTTAAAAAATTCAAACCCTTTAGAAAAAGTGTTATCAACGACATATACAACTATCACAAGCGCTTTATTACCACTACAAGAACAGTAAGTCCATAATCTAAAAAGTAGTTAGGCTATTAGGTAGTAGGCTAGTTTATGCTTGAAATCTTACATCACCGTCCAGTTAAACCACAAGCGAAAACAATCCACTTGCGGTCGTAAGTATTGCTTAAAT
>MOOZ01000212.1:185396-196806 GCA_002930495.1 Cecropterus lyciades | reverse complement strand
ATTTGGAGAGCTCTGATTTATTCTTACTATTCAATCGCTTTGTTCAATGAGAACTGGGGCAAACGACTGTAAAATCAATTATAATAATAACATTAGTGGTCCTATTTCATTTCCCTTATTGTAGTTTTTAAATTGAAATTTCTTTAGAGTCGTTGTGATGGAAACTCGATGAGAAAAAATGCGCTACGGCAACAACTAGATGGCGCTGAACTCGTTTCAGAATCACGCTAACGATTTTACTTCGTATCTTGAATAGGCGCTCAAGTTCCGTGTATCAGAAATAAGATGTATGAGTACGGGCTACGGTGATTATTTAATTATTATTATTATTATCTACTAACTCTCGTAGGCTTCTTTTCAAAAGTTTAACTCCTGCCGTGTGTGAATATACGTTTAATTAAAATTTATTTTTCTTTTTTTTTCTTCTTAGACATTCGCTTCCTAGTACTGGTTTTTTTAGCCTTGTATAGTTTATGTACATATTGGTTTGAGAAGGCGTCAAAAGAAGAGTATGTATGTTTTTTTCATGCATGCATTCAGCCTGTTTTTGAATCGTTTTCATTGAGCTATTTAGCCTAAAGAGCTAAACGCAAGGTGATGTATAAGAAGTCGTTAGATTTGTGTTCATATCATAGATAGGTAGGTCTATGAGCAAACTACAAAACGACTTGCGACTTTGTGCCTGTTTTTGACGCCTTTTCATAAAGCTATTTATCGTAAATAGCTTAAGTTATGGTTATGTATAAGGTATTGAAAGTTTTGTGTTCTCAAAATTACCATAGATTAATTGTAGGTCCATAACTCCTCTATAAGATACTATAAAATTCTTAAATTTTAGTTCGTAATTGAGTTATGATTTTTTAAATCATTGTTACCCAAAAACACTATTTTTTTCCTTTCAGATTATTGTAAGATACTGTACATACACAAATTACATTGATACCTGTTTGTATGAGAATTCAGTCTTAATCTTTAACGCGCATGTACGTTCCTTTTTAAATTGTTAGATATGGGTTGGAAGTGCATTTAAAATGAAGCACCTCCGCCTCAATACCTTCTGGATATCGAAAATAAATAAACAATAAATAACGCTTTCTACACTCATGGCCCCTTTTTTTCTGTGTCGTAGATATCATGGACACTCACTAAGACGAATACACAAACAACCAAACCCAGATCTGAAATGTAAATTCTTCATTCAGATTTCCGTCTGGCCAGGGATCGAACCCGGAACCCACTGTATGTCAGTGACCACCGGTACAGTGACGGCTTCGCCACTTGGGTGGTCAAACATTGGAAATATGTCCGACTAGCTGTTGCATACGTCCTTGTACGCGCAGACTATAATCTATACTTACTAATATTATAAAGCTGAAGAGTTTGTTTGTTTGTTTGTTTGAACGCGCTAATCTCAGGAACGTCTGGTCCGATTTGAAAAATTCTTTCGGTGTTAGATAGCCCATTTATCGAGGAAGGCTATAGGCTATATATCATCACGCTAGGACCAGCAGGAGCGAATCACCATTGAATAATGTTTCAAAATCGGGGTTTTTTTTTCTAATGAGAACTTTCGCTGCATGCGCTGCGTAAACGGTTAAAGTTTCGTAAAAATCATGTATGACAGAATTGATTAAAAAAATCAGCGATAGCATATGTCTATCTTTTCAGGTAAACTCTCTATACCCTTTTATATGCTAACCAAATTTCTTCCAAAATAATGCATGTTTTTATAAATATAATATTTATTCTTATCCAAATTAATACATAAATTAGTTTTCTATGTAATAACTAATACGCGGGTGAAACCGTGGGGCGCAGCTAGTACAATATAAGACATTTACCCCTTTTAGGGGTGAAATCATAATTATACTTCTTTGTTAGTGGACGTCTACTTCATTAAATTAACCTATTATCAAAATTATATGCTTTCAGTATAGTACTTTAGGTTATGTGATGATTAGTCAGAAGCTTTTGCATAAATACATACATTTCTAGTTTGAATAACACAAACGTGGCTTTGCTTCAGATAAGTTACTGAACGATTTCGTACATTATAAGTAAACATGCCTATATAAACGTTATTTCAGTATTTATTCTGAGAAATACAAACATTCATAAAATAACTTAAACATTTATTCCGCACAGATTCTTTTGACTGTAGAATTAATTAAACAATACATGTTTGCGGGAAAGTCTATAAAATTACGTGTATAAATTTACAGCTTCATTAAGCCTATCTGTTATTACAGATTTGTATAATGAACGATGATTATGTCAAAAATATTTTTATCAACCTTTACTATCCGTTTTTTTGAGGATCGTTGTGATATAATGATATTATTTTCATACAAGAATGGAATACGGTGATTATCTGATAATTACGTTCGAGAGTTGTGCTTTTATTTTTGTGTATATCTCATAATTACGTTCGAGTGTAGTGCTATTATATTTTAGGAGTAGTTTGGTACTTCTAAAATATAAAAAGAGCATGCACTATCCAGTCCACCTGAGGGTAAGTGGCAACCACCGCCCATGATCATGAACTGCGTTATATGTACGCATGAACTGCTTTACGCTAGATTTTTCTAGCGTAAAACAGTTCGTTGTGGCCTAGACTAGGTAACCTCCTAGACTGGTCCTACACTAGGTAAAGTTAAAGTTTCAGACACTCTAGACAGAATAACAGTTCTACTTATCAGCCACATATAGCTTCAGTAATGTAGCTGAGTAAGTAGGGCTCCAAATAAACTTTCTGGTTAATTTATGTGCTGAATCTGGCAGAAATTCTCACTAGTTTCAATCAATACTTTGTAAGTCAGAGTCCGAGGGCCCCCCTGTGTTTCGCCCTGGGGTATATCCCCGTTTAGTCCTCCGGTTGCACTGCATAGGTTGCTACTCCTAAGGACTAAGTTGAAATGCCTCTTTCAAGTGTGACGACCCGCGTGGTGGAGCGGTCACCATACCGGTCTGACACGCAATGGGTCCCGAGTTCGATTCCCGGCCAGCCAGATATCTGAATGACGAGTTTAGATTTCTGTTCTTGGTTTGTGTATTCGTCTTTGTCTGTCCATGGGACCCACGACAAAGGGAAAAGTCCTACTGTGGGGCTATGAGTGTGAACATGGACATCTGTAATCAATACTAGGTAAGATCAAAATCTCATCTAAGGCTAGCCACAGATGTGTTGCTACCCCTGAGACCTAAGATGGAATGCCTCGGAAAAGTAAGTCTCCCTTCAGACCAGAACACAACAGCGCATAACACTGCTGTTATGAGGCAGAAATAGGTGTTTTAGGTGTTGCGGTGATGCTTTCGGAGTCGAACCACAAAGAGTTCTTCCACCTTCAAAACAATTATTTACTTTGTTAAAATGTTTTACTTCTTAATTAAGCATTTATGAATATCCACCGCACTCAAAATGCATAATGCAAACAACAAAAATATCTTCACAAAATTATTCTGTAAAAGTTGACTGCGCTTTATTTATCGTCCTTTAAATTGTGTTTATGCAAATCGGCAGAAAAACGGACGCCGGTCGGAGTAACTAGCCGTAAAGATTAATCCTTTGTGGTTTTGTCTGGTTAAAAACTCTCGTGTAGTGTTGTAAAACAAAATTTTATGGGACGCAGCTTTCTCTGTCATAGATTTTCGGTTCGTAAATTTATCAAACAATTTTAATTTGTTCCTTATTTCAGAAATTCGATGATGAAAAAGTTATTGTGATTTTAATACCTTTATGCTGTTTCGTCCTGACAGACTTCGTCCAATCTCAACTACGAATTTCAATTTGCTGTCAAACAACTGACAGTTATGTTAAAAATCCCTAACTTTACGCTACAAATTTTGACATTATCAATGCTCGTTAGGTTCCGTTATTTTTTCTTTCATAAGATCCTTCTCCTGACTATTACTAACATTCATTATTTTTTTAATGTATATCGATAATTATATATGATGCATAAGTATAATACTTTGCTTTGATGTAGTGTCACATTACGTGAAACTAAAGTTAAGACGCGGTTCCAATGGTCAACAAATAAAAGTTTTAAGAATATTCAGATTGTCAACAAACGTATAGTTTTTAAAAAGCAATGTTTTAAAGTAACAAAAGTGCTAGCATGGCTTAAGACCGCGTAACTTCTGATCTACGAGTGCTTCCAGATTCGACGCTGCAAACAAATGTCCGAGTGTTACTGAGGACTTACTCGATTTGCCATTGAAAACAGCTAAGAAAATAAGGTGTAGACACTTCTCAACTGTCGTTTTTATCTCTTTGTATAGTTAATATATGCGAATAAGAAGACTACAACCCAACTGTTTTTGATTTGTAGTTGTAAAGGACTCTGCACAGATTTTGAGTCCTACGTGAAGTCAATTACAGATGTCTTGCAATTTCTGATGTCGAGAAAAAGTGGATATACCTTAACCCATTCCTTTAAAACAAAATCAAGCAGCTCTGTATTGCTGTCATAACGCAAAAAGTGGCACGGTATACTGCTGTAGACAAATGTCAGTGTTTTGTCTCTTTTCTTTTCACAAAATTGGAATTTATTTTCTTTTTACTAAATTATTAAATGGTAGGACCAATGTTGTTCGACTGTACCTGTATCTTATATTTAATTATGTAATTACTGTATATATGTGTTTGTATCATTAGTATCTAGCAATTAAAGTTAGATTACGCATCCAATTAACATAAGTAATGATTAATTTCTAACGCGCAAAAAAATTTGAAAAATCTGTGATATTTACTTGTGGTATTTACTGACATAGTATGTGAAGTAGCAAACGAACATGCAGCCTACCTGATGGTAAGTGGCCACTGCCGCCCATGGACATCTGTAATCAACCCTAGGTAAGATCAAAGTCTAACTAGAAAAGTATGTCTCCCTTACCACACCCTTCAGACCAGAACACAGCAGCGCATAACACTGCCGTTATGAGCAGAAATAGGTGTAGCGGTGGTGCTTCCGGAGTCGAACCACAAAGAGTTCTACCATCTTCAAAGGTCCACTGTCACCACAATAATGAGTATTCCATGTCTTATTCCAAGACATGAACTATCTGAGTGCCAAATTTGAGCGAAACCCGACCAGTAATTTTCGCGTGAAAGAGTAACGAACACACATGGGTACATCCCCACAAGATTGTTTACGCTATAGTTCACCACACTAGCCAAGTTCAGATAAGTAAACTTCACACACCTTCAAAACTTTTTGGTTTTACAGAAATTACCTTGTTTTCCTTTACTGTTTATGCAAGTGAATATTCATATATAACTATCATATAATATTACAAAATACAAGGAGAGCCTAGGACTCGACAGCCTTAGTTTGAAAGACCGAATTTTAAATTAGGCTATTACTAGCATACCTGTACTTAATCTACACGTATGTTACTGAGAGACCAGTTTCAAGTTTACACTTGACAATTGATCCAAACGAGCAAGCGTTCGTCAGTGGTCGTTGTGGGCTAAGTTTCAATTACTTTGTGATGCCGTTTCGGAATGCGTATTTAGAGCTACGACGTAGTTAGTCCGCTAGTAATCAACTTTGAAAGCACTACATACTAGAAACTTGCCTGTTTCGAGTAAATTTAATCGACGCTCTTACCACGAATGCATGAATTACTCTATTGAATTACAATGACACTAGGGTTGTAACGGGTTAGGTTTGGGTTTCAATTACATTGTGATGCCGTTTCGGAATGCGTATTTAGAGCTACGACGTAGTTAGTCCGCTAGTAATAGACCTTGAAAGCACTACATACTAGAAAAATGCCTGTTTCGAGTAAATTTAATCGACGCTTTTACCACGAATGCATGAATTACTCTATTGAATCCAATGATACTAGGGTTGAAACGGAGGCTATCTTAGCGAAGGCGGAGGCGGAGACGGATGCAGAAGTTAAGAGTTCCACCTCCACGGATGCGGAAGTTAACGGAGGCGGAGACGGAAGTAAACTTTATATAGTACAGTTTTTATAGAAAGTCAAATAATAATAACTAATAATCAAAATTAAGCAGAGGAAAATTATAGTCACGAACAATAGCTTTGCGGATTTGGCGCCTTTCGTGCCGGCTGTCACTAAGTGTCAGTAAGTGCGAAATATGGGAGGAAAATCTTTACATTTGATGTTATATCTCCATCACAATAAAGATATTCATCTACTTGTAGCTGAGCGGCCGCGTCGCCTAGCGTCCCTCCTTGCGCGATGTAGGTACGTCAAGATCAACGTAAATAAACCTCCGTCAAAACTCCACAAAGAATTTGCGGAAGTTGATGCGGAAACGGAGGCGGAGGCGAAGTTCCGTTACAACCCTAAATGACACTATCAAGTTTCAAGTATTGAAGTTCAAATCCCAGACACGCAACTCTAGTTATGTGTGCAGTATCGCGTGGAAACGTATGCCCGTAAGAGTAACGGTATGCCCATAAGAGTACTTTTAAAAAGTTCTCATTGATGTGTTAATTCAACCAAAAGGCACTCGGCCAATATGGTGAACCATAGCACTCCCCCTCCCCTCTCATCCTCAGAGGAGACCTGTGCCCAGCAGTGGGTTAGTAATTTTTTTTTTCTTTTTTTTTATAGTATGGAAGTAGCAAACGAGCATGCAGCCCACCTGATGGTAAGTGGCTACTACCGCCCATGGACATCTGTAATCAAGCCTAGGTAAGATCAAAGTTTCACCTAAGGTTAGCCACAGATGCGTTGCTACCCCTGAGGACTAAGATGGAATGCCTAGGAAAAGTATGTCTCCCTTACCACACCCTTCAGACCAGAACACGGCAGCACATAACACTGCTGTTATTAAGCAGAAATAGGTGTGGCGGTGGTGCTTCCGGAGTCGAACCACAAAGGGTTCTACCACCTTCAATGTAATGTCAACACATTGGCAATTGTCAACACAACAGTTAATAATTATTTTTAAAAATTCAATTTATGGAGGCTACTTAATGACAATGACTTAATGATAGCCTAACATATAACTTTATCTGAATTAAATTTGATTTATTTCGAGAACCAGTTCGATATCTCAGTTTTTTTCTAGGTCCAGTCTGTCCTAGTCCTAGTATCTGTTCCATCTACATTTACACGTTTTAGTACAGGTTTTTATATATATCTAGATCTAAGACTTATTTATAAAATGGGCCAAATGGCATCAAAGGATTAATCAAACCAAAACAAATCAGATATACAAAACACACTCATTACATATTAAATTTACAAAATCTGAAACCATATCAATAGCACTGAATTTGTTTGATTTCTACGTTAATCTACATGAAGAGGAGGTACTGCCTACTTTAAAGACCCATATCTGCAAAGAACGCTTCGAGAAGGGCTAAGTAGACAAAGCGAACGCGAATAATACCTGTCTACTCCAAATTAGTCTTACTTGCTCATAGTAGAGAGGATACACGAATTATAAGTGTATTCTGATAAATCTTATCATGGATCTGGATGTAGTCTTAGGGTACATGAAGCGAATATTTGTACATAGCATAGCCAACATACCTAATATATCAGTTTTACGCACAAATTTGCCTTATAAGAAGCCTTTGTTGTTCGATGCTGGAGGTATAACCACTTCACTCTATTCCAGCGTATACTTGGAGTGTTAAGCGCTGCTGTTGTCAATTTGAAGCAAATAGTCAGGAGATACACACGACGACCCGCGTGGCGGAGCGGTCACCATACCGGTCTGACTCGCAGTGGGTTCCGGGTTCGATTCCCGGCCAGACCAGACATCTAAATGATGAGTTTAGATACTGTTCTGCGTCTGGGTGTTTGTGTATTCGTCTTTGTGTGTCCATGGTACCCACGATACAAGGGAAAATCATCGCGTGGGGCTATGAGTGTAGATGTGAGAGTGTTTTTTTGTATTAGATCTTGTATTGTTCGAGCGAGGTGGTTCCACCGCCACGCCATTTGTAGGGTGAAGCACTTCTAGCCTTTCGCTGGAAAGGTGTGGTTGAAGCTCACTTTTATATGAGGCCAGCCTAGTCCTAAGGAGTAGCAATCAATCTGTAATTGACTTCAGATAGAATCTTTGTTCTACATTAAGTTGCTTACACATGTCGATAGGCGACTGTGGCTATAAAAAAATACTTCACAGTTTTCATACTAAAACCTATATTATTAATATACCTTTGACCTAACTGTTATCGTTTGTATTTAAGGCAGTGGCGTCTAACCACAGCCATAGAATTAGCTGTGGTTAGAAATATAATTAAAACAGAAACTTGTAATGGGAACGAGAAATCTGCTACTGAGTAGTATTAAGCGGGTACAACTTTGAGTGGAATCCGACGGGCTAGTTAAGTGCTCAGTGAATAAAATAAGGGCTAATCGTCTGCTGGGAGCCAACTTGGCAGAGAAACTAAATCTAATACCTTAGCTTAAAGCTAATGTTACTGGAGTTTCAATTTATATACATAGAGTTGAGTTCATAGTAAATGAGAGCGAGGTGATGAGTTAATGAAACAACTCATTAATAAAGTTTCTATAATCTGAAATTCAATGATTATGTTGACCGTTTCATGCTAGTTAAAAAAAAACGCTAAAACGCTTTGTACACTCATAGCCCCACAGTAGGATTTTCTTCTGTGTCGTGGGTGCCACAAAGACGAATACACAAACACCCAGACTCAGAACAGAAATCTAAACTCATCATTCAGATGTCTGTCTGGCCGGGGATCGAACCCGGGACCCACTGCGTGGCAGACCAGTATTGTGACCGCTCCGCCACGTGGGTCGTCAAATACACAGCGGGTAGTACACAGAATTTTTCAAGTGGACTGAAATTAAATAAGAAATAGTAAAATACTGAAAGGTGTTACGGGGACCGCGTGTTGAAATAGTCATTTGGCTTAATTTTATATTGCCTAGCCGAGAATCATACGTTACTATACTGTACTTCGTTTCGAAAAGAAACATTCTTTATTCTGTATTGCACCATAGTAGCTTATAACGAAGGTTATAACTTTAGAAGGTGGTAGAACTCTTTGCGGTTCGACTCCGGAAGCACCACCGCTATACCTATTACTACCTTTTTTTTTGTTTTCGAGGGGGAAACCTTCAAAAGGTACCTGACGTCGTGGGAGCGACGCCAGGTTATGTGGGATTTTTACCGCACTAAAACCCCCCCGGTGGCCATCCTCGGCGCTGCGAAGAGGACTCCGGGATCTCCAAAGGAACGCAACCGGAGATACCTATTTCTACCTAACTAGCCCTTCGCAGCGGTCGAAATTCGACCGTAATTAAACCAAAATAAAAAATTATCTTAATACGTTCGTATTTTCCTCTGTACTTCTAACTTTGTAGTAGAAAAAAAGATATTTTATTTGGGTTTACAGTAATTTTAAGATTATTTTTAAATTGCATTTAAGAGCAATGACGCGTTATTTGACATACACATCTGATATATGACAATGTCAGCAACATGTTTATACAGTCAGTAATGTATACAATGAATTTAATTTAACTAAATATGTAAGTAAAAATGCATTTGTAATTACTGTACCTACATGAATATTATGTTTTTGAATTCCTTCTCTGCATAAACTTTTTCTCACACTCCTCCATGCGCATTATTCGTTAAAAGGGATTCAAGGTATTCGCTTCACGTATTTAATATAATATCTCTCAAAATCACTTATTTTTTTCTGTAAGTAACCTATATGAAATTACTGAAATCGAAAAAAGAGAGTTTTTATTAACCACCGCGTCAATTAAAAATACAATAATTTCTTTGAACCAGCAATAACAAATTATATATTTTTACCTTTTGAAGCTCTTTGGGCTCTTTGAGGTTCGACTCCGGAAGCCCCCACCGCCACACCTATTTCTGCCTAATAACAGCAGTGTTTTGCGCTGTTGTGTTCTGGTCTGAAGGGTGTGGTAAGGGAGACATACTTTTCCGAGGCATTCCATCTTAATCCTCAGTGGTAGCAACGCACCTGTGGCCAATCTTAGGCGAGACTTTGATCTTACCTAAGGTTGATTACAGATGTTCATAGGCGGCAGCAGCCCACCTGGGGCTGCATGCTCGTTTGCTAATTCCGTGCTATATAAGGAATATATTTTTACCTGTATGATGATATTGTTAATGCAGATTGCTGCTACAGAACTTTCTTTAATGTATCTTAATGCTACACAACTTTGTATAAGCGAACGGTATTTCAGGTGGTATTATTCTTAAATGGGGTAAATAACTTTTCTGTTTGACATTCAGTAAGACTACTCTATGTGAGTATTCGATGTAGATGCCGCAATTATTAAAGGGTAAAAATAAATATTACTTAAATAAGAAGATTAATTATATTATATGCACCTACAAAACAATGGCCAAAGTCTTAAATGGAAATGAAATAGTTTTGAGTTCCAATGTAGATGACACATCGTTTAAATCGGGTATTTAACAGTACTCATAATATTCTATATTTAGTAATGTCAATTATACATTTATCAGTTTATGTAAAGAAAATAAATATTCCCCTACATATTTATATTTAATATGCACTACTTATAAATGCACCAAATATTAGATGCTTTTTCGGATGAGTGTATGTTTGAATGATATAAAATTCTGTAACACTGAACGGTTTTGCCTACATGAAAATTGGCATATGAATAGATTATAGCTTTAGTTAATAGACTACTCCATTTGGATAAAGTTTCAGGTAGAAGCTAAGCTTTCATAAATAGGACATACTCGTAATTGCAGAGCGTTTTGCATTTTATTAATAATTTTACTTTATTTCAACATATGTTATAATAAAGTAAAATTATTATTAAAAACAACAACCTGACTAATAGTACTTAAACCTAAACTAAAAAGGGAACAAGAAATAGGTACTACAATAATTAAATATATTAAAATAGAAGTTATAGAAGCAAAAAATCTCCCAAAATTGTACTATCACAGTATAATTTTGGGAGTTTTTTTAAATATAATTTATTGCGGGGAAAAACTAAAATTATAGATGCCTGTAATGATCCCTACCTGGTGTTTTAAAAGGTGATAGAACTAGTATATTATGGCCGGAAAGGTACCACCGCCCCATCTATTTCTGGCCTGAAGTAGTTCTGCGTTTCGGTGGAAGGCTGTGCATGCTGGCACACTTAAATAATTATGAGCTGACCATCTTGGTTCACAGGAGTGGCAACACATCTGTTATCAAGGAGATACAAGGAGTTTGTTACAGATGGCAATTGGTGCTCGGCAGAAAGCATTAAGGATCAGGTAGACTGCATACAGGTTTGCTACATTAATCTTATAACAAATAACAATGTAATAAACGCTTTCTACACTCAATAGCCCCACAGTAGGATTTTCTCCTGTGTCGTGGGTGCCATGGACACACAAAGACGAACACACAAACACCCAGACCCAGAACAGAAATCT
>MOOZ01000212.1:174609-184704 GCA_002930495.1 Cecropterus lyciades | reverse complement strand
AAAGTAGACCATAAAACAATATTAATGTAAACATATGTATCAAAATACATACGTTTGTACGTAACAAAAAATATAACACATTATTTTATTAAGAGTTTTGATCACGAACACTAACACGAAGGCGTTGCGATGAAAAATTATTCTCCATGAAGAGTTTTTCGCAACTGTTGCTAACAAATTGGCGAGAAAATGAAATTTTATAAGCTCGTAAGTGTAAAAGAAAAATATGATTGATAATGATCGATAGTTTATTTCGGTGACGTTAAAATTGATGTACTATTTCTATCCATTTACGTTATGAAAATAAAATTCTCATAAACGTTCCTTAGTATATATGGTAAATTTAAAACTGTAACAAACTTACTTAAGCATAGGTTAGTATAGTATAAATTTTATCGTAACAAATAAGACTTTCCATGCATAGATCGAATTTATATAGAAATGGGCCAATATGAACTTGATATACATAAACATATATATATATATATATGAATGTGGGAGCCATATTGAAAATATTATGTTTTATAGAGAAATATTATATTTACTTGTTGCAATAATAAGTTTATATTCGGCATTCACGTGCGGTATTTGCTGAGAGTTTAGCACAAAACCGTCTAGTTAAATATATAATGACGTAATACAGACTTAATACCACACTAAGATACTAGAGAAACTTTTTCGGAGCTCACTGATTGTGAGTCCGAACCGATATGTAGATATAACGCGAATCCCCCTGTAGCCGGGGAGTAGAATACGGCTACGGTATCCCCTGCCTGTCGTAAGAGGCGACTAGAAGGGGGCTTCTGGGATTGCGGGCGNNNGGGGCGCCGCGCTAGGGGGCACCGGTGCGTTCCACAGGAGATCCCGGAGTCCCCTGCAAGCGCTGAGGAAGGCCACCGAGGGGGTTTTAGTGGGTAAAAATCCGACCTAACCCGGAGTCTCTCCCAAGGCTTCGGTGTACCTTTTGAAGGTTTCCCCCCGTCAAAAAAAAAAAAGATATAACGCGAAAGGTTGTAGGTTCCGAAGTATGCGTCCCTGTAATTCCGGGATTAGAATAGGGCTACGGTATCCTCTGCCTGTTGTCAGAGGCGCTTAAATGAGAGCTACGGGATTGCGGGCGGCAGGTGTGGGAGCTCGAACCGTCCAGCCAGATGACCTCAGGAAGGACGGCGGTATGTGTAGTCGCATACCGTCGTAAAGACAAGACGTTGCGGTGAGCCCAGCCGCTCACCTAGGTCGAGCCTGATGAGACAATGTGCTCAGAGGACTCCGGTAGTGTTCCTTTGGAGTCCTCTTTGCAGCGTCGAGGACGACCACCGGAGGGATTTTAGTGCGGTAAAAATCCCACATAACCTGGCGTTGCTCAAACGACGTCGGATACCTTTTTAAATGTTTTCCCCTAGAGAACAAAAAAAAGTATTGTCAGTGATAACAAGAAAAGAAAAGTTTTTATGACTCAAGGGGGCGAAACCGCGGGAAAAAGCTCGTATTAACATACGATGACAATATATACATAATCGTCACAGCGCCACTTCTACATCACGAGAACTCTATGGTTCTACCGCATAAATTGTAAAGTTCTGAGATATGTGGCCTCGTAGTATGCGAATACGAGTAGTAAAAAGAGTTCCGAAGCAAACCCCCTTTATTATTGTTGTATAAAGAACTACTATTAGAATTGAACTAGAATAGTGGTAAATAAGAACCATAAAAACTAAATAGATACATGATCTTATAGAAATATATACAATCATATATTACGTATCTATTTATGTTACTTCTTATATTTGATAGTTGATAGAACGAGTAGGGTTCGAGGGCCTACCGCCACACCTATTTCTATCATGAAGTAAGTGATCTTAGCCCTCAGGAGAGGCAAATTCATCGGCTTTTGCTCGATTATGATTTTGATGTATCAGTTGTACTGCATGGTCGTTTTCGACATCAATTTTATAAAACAAAATATGCTTTAAGTACTAGTAGTACAAAAGTGGTACAAAATTTATTAAGTAATGTAATGAGGTCACAGTCTTACCGACGTTGGTGTCAGACACATAAAGATGAATATGTTACTCTTAACACACCTTTCAGACCAGGGACTGTATTATTCACAAAAATAGGTGAGGTGGTTGTAACACGGGAAACTACAAAAGTTTCTACGTATAAGCAGAAAACTGTTTAAATCACAACTCATAATGATTTAAGATATACCACTAAAACCGGTAACGGTATAGAACAATACCGTTCATTATACTTTAGTCTATAGGTACCTTATGACCCATATCTGTTTTGGTAAATTACATGCCTGTGTGTATTTATAACGGCTCCCTTTGCCATAATCTCTCTACTTTTAACGTTGAAAGAGCTGGAAGGTAATGAACTACGCTTTACAGATGAACTATGCTTTTACAGATTCGCACACCTCTAACCGGTTAGATTTTAACTAGGTTAGATTTTCGAAAAAGTCGGAAGTTGTCGGCGCTAGCGCGTTAGGCTGTAGGCGTTGCGCTCGCCAACTGTTAATTCTTAGGCTTCCTCACGATGTTATTTTTTCACCGTTATAGCAACTAATAAATAATATCTTGTCCATGACTTAAAAAGTTGGGATTCACTATGCTTTTAAAGCGTATGCGTAAGGCACAATTCAACATATACAGCCTTTCAAATCATAAAAAAATGCGTCCTTAAAAGCAAAAGCGACGAACTTTATTATCATAAAGTATATTCACAGAGCACAAGAAGATATCTCAGACATGTTTACCACGTACGAATACATTCACTTTACAAAACTTGATTCTAGCTAACCGAGTTATGAACTCCTCGCCGGCAAACGCTGTGAACAAATTCTAAGTGGATTTGTCAAATGTGGCTGTATAATAAGCTTTCGTGGATTTATTATCTTTTCCCAAGGCTAAAATAATATTAGAGGCTCCCAATTAATGTATGTGTGAAGTATGTTCTAGGTTTTAGGTCAAACATAGCTTTGAAATTAGACGCAATACCAAGTTTATTGCAAGAATATGACACGGAGTTTAATTAATATACAAATATATACATATGTAGTTGTATTGGAACTTATTGTTTAATATTTGAAGGAAATGTCCGTTTATTATCATCAAAAATATGTATATGATCTTATATTACTACTGTGTATAACACACAGTAGTAGTAGCTTCTTAAAAATAATCTTATTAAATATAAATAAATTGATTTGTTTAGACTACAGCCGAAAATCTTTGTATGTCAATTCCACACTGATATAAATGAAATTGTGAGTTTATTTGTATGTATCGCCTTAATATGTCAAGTATTCAACCGATTATCGTGAAATTTCGCACATTGTCATTGATCCAGAAAATGACAGTATATGTACCCTATGTCTTTTTCCGTTAAAATATAATAAATTCCCCTCTGCCTAAAGTTAACGAAGCATATCTCGTTAAAAGTTGATATTCATTAACAATTGATTTTCGAAAGGATAATCATAACGAAGGATCTATTGTAATGACTGGAAGGTATAGATAGATAAAAAGAAATACCAACAACATGAAAAATATTCCATTGTCCGCTGCATCTTAATATAAAGGCATCGCTTTATATACCCTATTTTTATTGACAACTATTCCCAGACAACGACAGAATGCCTCATAAAAGATGCTTTCATTGCTTGCAAGTTCATAACACCGTAAATACAGTTCCTACAAGGCAGAAATCGATGTGGCAAACCGCGAAGAGCTCTACCCGCATTATTTATTACGGAGGGGCAGTTCAGTTTACTTACTTGCGTCATAAAGCCTAACAATACAACGCCTTTTGCAGAAACAGGTTAACGAGGTGCTGAAATGCACACTAAGGTTTTTTATCGCTTATTATGTTGCCGCAGCTATTGAAGGATGTATATGAGCTATCGTTATCGTCGATCATTTAAACGCTGCCCGACACCGCGCGACAGCGATATTCGACATCGACATCAACACTCGACATCGCTTTGTATACTGTGGATTATAGTATAATATTAGAGATAATAGTATCATAAAGATCTGTTAATAAAAACTGAGTATACGCATATGATCCAAACGTTCTAATTACAGTAAAAACTACGGGTGGAACTGATACAACAACGGAAAATAACGAAAAGAAAGAAATAAAGTTTTAAACGAGTAACTTTGTTAAACAAATTAATACAATAAATCCAGTTTAAAACAATAAACGATTCCGAACGATTCCCTTTTTTCCCTATTTACAGTCACCATACACATGGACATCCATACATGGCATACATGTTTGTATGTACAACATATAAACATATATACAATACAAACATACATACTCGAAAAACATTACCCTTGTTCTAATGCAGTCGGGTAACTAACGTTACGAATAATAGACGAAACAAATGACAAAAGTTTTGTAATATGATTGTATAGCTACGCCAGTATATCTTGCCTTTCTACAGAATACGAACTAACGAGGTACTGAAAAGCACACCAAGTGTTTTACTGCTAGCGTTTTTGCCGCTATTGCTATGAAGCGGACGTTATAAGTGATCGCTATCGTCCATCATTTGTAAGCTAAACGCTATCACGCGGCATCGATCCCTTGCTCTGTAAAATGGCATGTCAGAGACGTGACACAACAGCCCATGGAGAAAATATGTTAATGCTAGAAAATATCCGCAGCCTTATCAAACTCTATAAACTAAACATATTAAAGGAATGATCTGAAACTTTAAAAAACTGCCATATCCATACATTTTGTTTCATAATATAAAAAATAATAATGTTTCATAATAATAAAAAAGCTTAGTTTTTCGAGAAATAAAGTTATTACTAAGCAATTATTTCATATTTTCATAAAAGATCCCCGATCTCGGTTTGCCTCTTAGTATACGCCGCCTCTAGTAATTTCAACTGTAGTCCGTCCTGTGCTACTCTCATCCGCATTTGGCCTCATCTCCTCCGTCATCTCCCTTGAATTCTATTACGATCTCCCGTATACCATTCCGACACTGCCTTACTCCTTTTTTCCTGGTTATCATAAATCATATATCCCGTCCACCAATTCTGCTCGTAAATACAACTTAGTTAAAACCTTTATACTTTTCGACCATCCAAAATATTTCTTAAAGGTACCGAAAAAGAACAAAAGAAATGTTATAAATTATGTTTGTAATACTTATGATATACCCGTGAAAAACAAGGTCAAAAAAGAAATTACTAATACAACCTTAGATTTATAACGTGATATCGGAAACATAGAACAACAGGGCTGCCGGAAATATGGAAATATTACCTCTTATTAACATGCTGGTAATAACTACCAAATAAATAACGTGGCGTCAGTTTAGAAGAATATCTAAGCGTTTTACTATCTTTTTGGCGATTCTTTCCGGAAAATACAAGTTTTGGTGGCTTGATAGAATTTATTTAGATAAAAGAGTGCCGTTTGTTTTAATTGTATCTTATCAACTAATTATGGAAGTATCGAGTTTATTGTGAGTTTGTAAACTTCCCAGTCTTTTGAAATTATCTAAGCAAAGTCACAGAATCATTATAATATTTTTGTCAAAGCAAAATTGTTATACGTTAAAGATTAAATTAATTAATTTTTATTTGTGATTTCAACACCTAAGGTACTTAAAAATCTAAATTCAAGCTAAGATCCCCGTGATAGAAAACTGGTAAATTGTTGTAATACATTTAAATTCCTTCGATTATATCCGTCTTAAAACATTCATAACGTTTTAGGCCATCTATAATTAGTAAACTTTTTTTAGTAATTTATAAATTTATATAACGCGTTAATTAATAAGTTAAAAACGTTGAACACTCAACATCACTCCAGGTTTCCTAGTCTTAGTCAAGAAACCAGATCCAAATTTATTATAGAAATATCTAACGAGGGATCGAATATAGGACCGATATAATAAGTACTGACTAGGTGGTCGCTCCTTATCTTACTAAAATTATAAATTCAAAAGACTGTGAGGATACATAGGTGTGTTTGTTACTCTTTTACGCAAAAACTATTGGTCAGATTTCGCTGAGGTTTGACACACAAATAGTTTATGATCTGATGTGATATGATGAGCCATTTATTTAGGAAGGTTTTAGGCTATAATTTATTAAAGTCGTTTTACTGGCAGAAGAGATCCAAGCTACCACTTTTATTTCATGTTTGATCTTTCTATACTACGGAGTCTCATACCTAAGGAGGGTCTTATAAATGTACAATATTAAAAATCGGTTGTAAATTTTCATACAATAATCAGTTCTCAGAATATTGTATGTGTTCAATAATCAGAATCACGGTACTTTCACTTTTTTCTTAATAAGGTATAGTGACAAATGTTTTTATTAGCCGTTTTTGTTTTGTTTGATACATGTTATTTGTATTTGACCATGTAAAATAGAGATTATTATTATTACGGTACATTATACAGGATTGATTTAAATTATAGGTATATGCCCAGACTACTGGGTATATACCTATAGTTTAAATCAATCCTGATTTTCACTCGTCCATGGCACAACACAACATTTCATTACGAAATATTTTATTTACTACCTTAATAGCGATTCTGTCACCTTACCGGTGTAATATGCAGTGAGTTCCGGATTCGATTTTCGGCCATCTAAATAGTTAATTTAGATTTATGTTTTAAATCTCGGTATTTCTGTATTTTTATTAGTGTGTGTATAGCACCCACGACACAAAAAAATCTTGTGTGTAGCTATGAGTGTAGAAAGAGTTATATTTTAAAACATTATTATTATTAAAATTACCATAATTTATTTACAATAATAATACAATATTTTACTAAGTAGTAAAGAAACACAACCTCTTTATCTTCCACTGAGCAATTTCGCATAGCGCGTTAGTTTCGTCATGGCTTCCTTCCTGTTTATCGCCAGTTTGTTCCGAACATTACCTCCTTTTGCCGATAATATTTTATCGATACGAATTATGTTGCCAACAACGAAATAATGAACAGCAATATTTCAAGGCGGATTGTCTATTATTTATTATATTAAAGGCGTGAGCGTTCTTCCTATATACCTTGTAGGTTCGTAATGACAATGGCTTTAAACATAATTATGTAAGTACTAACTATAGTAAAAGTATTTTCCGAAAAATACTAAAAATGCTTTTATCACGCACAATACAATAACCAAATTGACTTGCATTAGTTACGATAAAAATCTGTGCATTTGACCTATGACAATATTTTAACTTGTTGTGAAGAAAACACAAACATAACACACTTTAAGCAATATGACATGTATGACTTTTACCTTACCAGTAAGTTTGTCACTTCTCTTGTCCATAGGGATCAATTTAAAAGCATGGAGCAATTTATGATACTAATTTATCTTGGGTACTTTGAATTAATTTAACAAAGGTCACTACACTCACTCCCTTTATTAGTATCAAGTTATCTGTCATTCACCACATATTGCATAATATATATATTTGTGTTTACTTTACAATGCAGTTAAAATATTTTTTTTATCGACTAATCTTGGAAACTGCAGAATTGATTTGAATAAGACTTTCACACAAAGCTATGAGTTTATGGACGGGAAAAGAGAAAGAATAAAATATTCACGCGCGATAGAATTGAACAAAATGTCGCAATACAAAGTTAATTTCCAAATTCGAATCAAATAGAACGTTGCGAATTTAAACTGATAAATAAATACCTATTGTATCATATCATGACCTTTAACCTTTGTGGTTAAAACGTTGGTTCATTTATGTTCTATTCAGCTAATCCAAGCGAGCGTGTCCATACACAGAGCACAAAATAGCGCATCCCTCATAATGTTATCTCAGTGACGTGCACTTTTTGCGCCAGCATGAACGGAACTCCTCGTTGCCGCTTTTAATTTGTCATTCGGACAGTACGGAAGTCCGCATTTTGCCCGCTGCTTTTTGTATTAAAATAATAACACGACATTTATAACCCCCGTCTCGCTTTTTTTCGATGACTTTGCGTATTAAGGGGATCAGCCGCAGATATTTCTTCGTGCTATTTTATTCCCGCAACTCAATTTATGTCAGCTACTAGCAGGTTTGAACCGATTTGACAATTCTTTAAAACATCGACTGGAGAACTTGAAGGTAGAACTCCTTGTAGGTCGACTCCGAAGGCAAGACTACCACACACATTCCTGCCTTATAACGTCAGTATTAAGCATAGCTGTGTTTGCCAGGTGGTAGAACCAGTTAGTTCGACCGGGGAGGTAGCACCGCCACATCTATTTCTAGCGTAGAACAATTCGTGCATTTTGCTGGAAGGGTATGGTTGACGGCTCATTTACATATGAGGCGACCATCGTCCACAGAAACAGTAACGCATCTGTGATCGAACTCAGATGGAACCCCTGTTCTATATGAAGTTGCTTACATCCATAGTCTGCAGTAATCACTTACCATCAGGTAGACTGCATGCTTGTCCAATGTCCAACGAAGTGGGCACGGTTGTACTAGTATGAATAAATATGTTATATAAATAAACAGGAATAAATGTTGTTCCCGAAGGCGCCTATTTGCATTGAAGCGAAAATATTTAATCAGGCGTATAATCTTAGCGTTCCCTTCGCGTCTGTGGTTTAAATGTATGTTTTCGTCAAGGCAGCATTCATGAAATCTTAATAGACACTAATGCAAAATTTCGCATGTAAATGTTGGATATAAAATCCTAAAAATGAAGATAAAAATTATACCTTTCACGAAGCTTACTTTAAAAGTAGTGGTATTTTTAATTTTAAAGCTCTCGTACGACCAGATTTAATGGTATGATAAAATGTTCTGAACGCTTTGTTGCATTGTATAATATGAAATTTGAATAATACTGTCTTTGTAATTTTAATTTAGCTTAAACTAATCTATTATGTCTGAAATAATATGCGATTATTTAAATCGTTTTTATTGAACACTTTTTTATATTTTTCATAAAAGATATTGTCCATGTTTTGTTAAAAAAAAATATATGACCATAAATAAATAAATATAATAAATTACAAGATCAATATTATTATTATGAACATTATCTCTTAACAATAAATCTTATAAAGTTAAAACAGAATTTTTCAGTTGGCGACTTTAATGGTTTCTTTGACTTCAATCCATCAATTTCATTCTTTACTAGTAAAAAAGGGAATTCGCGATTTTCCGCCCCATTAGTACCGTGACAAACGGAGGTTTGTACTTAGGATGTCGTTTCATCCATTAGGAAATTTAAGGATCGAATTATTTTTTTTTCTTTTAATTCCTATCACATCACCTCTATTTGATACTGAGTAACTTTTGAAATAATTTTTATTCAGACTTAAATTGATATATACTTATTTAATATTTCCTGCCAAAAATCTGAGTATCACCAAAAAATATACTTCGAAATTATTACAGATGAATAATCATATTATGATTTCACGTGTTTTTACCCGCGGCTCCAGCCACTTGGATTATGTACCACGGCAAAAAGTGTCCTATGTCTTAATCCAGGCCATAAATTTTCTGTGTGCCAAATTTCATCCAATCATCAAATCAAGAAATACTTTTTGTGTGTAAGACAAATAAACACACATATATACTCACAAATTTCACATTTATATTAAGTATTCGTAAGATATACATATTCAAGATGTTCCCGCGCTTTATACACGAATGATAAACTGATCTCAATCAGGACACAGTGCACTATTCACTTAATATTTATTATGTAAAACTTTTTTACCTACAGAAAAAAATAACCTAGAGAATATTATAACTGACTACAAATATTATTAGCAACAAATATAGCTTAAACGAACACCCATATATGATAGACTTAAAAAAACATTCTAAGGGTCTCCTTAGCACAATAGTGACAGTAATGGATTACTAATGATGAACGATTAGAACTGTTTCTAGTTTCGCCGAAACCGGTGCTTCTATCTCTGTATTTCACAGTATGTGATATGTAGCGATGCAAGATACGGTCTTTTAAGACGACCCGCGTGGCTGAGTGGTCACCATACCGGTCTGACACGCAGTGGGTCCCGGGTTCGATCCCCGGCCAGACAGACATCTGAATGATGAGTTTAGGTT
>MOOZ01000212.1:155157-167946 GCA_002930495.1 Cecropterus lyciades | reverse complement strand
CAACAGTGACAGTCCCGTCAAAATCGGTCCAGCGGTTTCAGAGATTAGCCGGAACAAACAGACAGACAGACAGACAGACAAAAATTTTATTAATTGCAGTTTTGTTATCAGTATCGTACATACTTCGATATGCATTTGGTAAAAAACTGTTATTTTTATATTACAAACAGACACATCAATTTTATTTATATGTATAGAGTATAGATATAGGCGTCTTCTACTAATTTTCTATAATTTAAGTGTGAAAGCTGAATAGTGTTGGCGAACGTAATGATGATGAACAATATGCGAGTTGTGATAAATATCGTCATGTCTAAATTAATAAGCATTTGTCCAATAATTCAAGTATAATAATTTATGGGAGTGCGGTGGCAATCGGAACATTTACGGCGCAATCTAGTTGCCTATTGTACTACATTTTGTGAGATGATTGCATACATTTTGGTGGATAGTTCGTAATGGATTACATTTACAGTACAAAGACTAAGGAGGGGCACATACGAGTATGTTTTCAAAGAATGTTGTTAAAAAAGGCATGTTTATTTAAGTGATTAATTAAAAATATTATGTAAGTAAGTAAAAAAATTCCACCGATAAAATTTAATCTGTGTTATGGATGTCATATACACAAATAAACACACACAGTAAATCAGAAACATGTTTTAAATTCTGCATTTATTTCAGCCTAACCGTGGCTTGAACCCCACTGCTCGAAAACTATGTAACTACTGCACATCATCAAGTCATCAAATCCAACTGCTTACGTAATATTGGAATATTAAATGTAATCTTTGTTGCGTGTAGAGCGCGTATATTTATTTTCATTATCGCGTATTATTCACGGGGTATGGCGATGCATGTATAATATTACCAAACACGCTTTGTTTGAATTACCTTGAATGTATGCAAAGTCGCTTTATATTATCGGACGTCGTGAATATTACTGATATATTGGATGTAAGCACACAGTACTATTGATATCAGTTGATATTATGTTTATACTAATAGCATATAATAATGTTACGAAATTAAAGAAGACTAAGGGTGACATCAATACAATGCAGTCCACCTGATAGTAAGTGGCCACTGCCACCCATTAAAGCCTGTAATCAACCCTATGGTAAAATCAGAGTCTTAACAGAGGTTAGCCACAGATGCGTTGCTACCCCTGAGGGCTCTTCATATATTTTTTTATTTTTCTTATTTTATTTGAAGAAGTAGCAAACGAGCATGCAGCCCACCTGACGGTAAGTGGCTACTGCCGCTCATGGACATCTGTAATCAACCCCGGGTAAGATCAAAGTTTCACCGGAGGTTAGCCACAGATGCGTTGCTACCCTTGAGCACTAAGATGGAATGCCTCGGATAAGTATGTCTCCCTTACCACACCCTTCAAACCAGAACACAGCAGCGCATAACACTGCTGTTATTAGGCAGAAATAGGTGTGGCGGTGGTGCTTCCGGAGTCGAACCACAAAGAGTTCTACGACCTTCCGATGATCATGAAGAGCATTCCAACTCATCTCATAACACTCCCCTTATTAGGTAGAAATAGGTGTCGCAGTGGTACTTCCGTAGTCGGACCACTTAGAATTCAACCCCTTTTAACTTAAAAGGTAACTGCAACTGCTCCCAAGAACCGTAACTTATAGATTTAGGACATCGTAATGGTGGAAAACATTGAGACGTGAATATACAGGGAAAGTACCGTAGTGAAGGTAGTTAAAGTGCTGTTGTTTAATTCCGGAAGTGAAACTACCACACCTATTTCTAGCTAATAACTGTTACAGTAACAGTGTAAGTTAATATAAGAAAACTAATATTACAGACACGCTACAGCACTTTTTGAGCGCTACTACCATTAACCCAATATTTTCCCACTACTGGGCACGGGTCGTCTCTCAGATTGAGAGAGTCAGGCCATAGTCTACCGCGCTGGCCAAGTGCGATTTAGTAGACTTCACACACCTTTGAGAACTTTTTAAAAGACTCTCAGATGTATAGGTTTCCTCACGATGTTTTCCTTCACCGTAAAGCAGTGATAATTAACTTCTAATATGCACATAATGTAAGAAAAATCAATGGTGCGTGTCTGAGATTTAAACCTCGGACCCTCGATGAAGAGGCCGAGTTTCAACTATTCGGCTATTACTGCTTATGAGTGCTAAGTTCAATTAATTAAGAAAAATAATGACCAACTAAAGTAAAGTATTGATCGTGGAGGTACTACTGCCGCATCTATTTCTAGCGTGTAGCAGTTCTGCCTTTGAGTGGAACCGTGTGGTTGTTCAGTTTCCAGGGAATATATGTAAAGCATAAAAGAGTTCTAAGCCGAATAATAAAAACATACTTATGAACACGAGCAAAACTAAACTCAATCTGAAGGTGGATATGAAACTCCCGATATGTCTTTCTCCATAATAATAACGAGCACTTAGTCAAACGTAGGGTAGGGGAGCCGCGTGGAGATGGTTTATTTCTTCGCACCCTTGCTTTCATAGGCACGCCCCGCAACTTGAATGAATGACTGCATTGTCTTCTTAAGGGAAATCTCAACTGCGGTTTCTAGTTTTTTTTAGATTTCCGCACCCGAGGGTCACAACCAGAACCCTTGTTTTTCTCTTAGGAAATCTCCTCTAAAAGACTATTTACTTTTTGTTAAGGAACAAATTGTGAATCACTTTAACAATATTATTTTTATATTACGAATATCCAAGTGTTGCTATCCCATGCTCGGCTTATGATTTTTATAGCTGCACCGTTTATATTTTTAATACTTCGTATATTACTCAGGACAAATATATTATCTCTAGAGAATATAAATACTATAGTGTTTCTATCAAAATATTATATTTTACAAATAAGTGTTTTGTTAAAACTCTTAATGATTATACTAATTTTACAAACAATGCATAGTTATATGTGAATCTGTGGCAGATAGCCTAGGTGGCAGTAGTAAAAATTACTGAATTACAATATTATGGCTGCAGTGGCCATATAAGTGAGTATAAAATTTTTGTGGTTAATAAAACTAGGCTTGCAAAGTCAGCTCTACTCGGCAGTTTAAATTTAAATCTGTTTTAAAAGTAATTGAATTTATTTGTAATGTCGTATTCCACTCATATCTTTTATTCAAATTACCTAAACCGCATAATAAAGTACATCTACCATAATAGCTTTTTATGACGATTTTAATCTAATACTATCTATCATAATCTTAAAATATACGTGAATATTACTTTTAAAATCAGTACTTCAAATTAATTTTATTTAAATTTATATAAAATCTCTCCAGGCCTAAGCAATATTTTGGTTTAAAAATGTAAGTTTTGAAAAGACAAGCACGATTATTTTTAAAATACACCGCCCCTGCACGGCAGTCATATAAGTTTCCAGTAACACATTCGTTCCTGTAATGTTAGTACCATCTCGTAGATCACAAGCTACGTGTACCGTGAGCCGTTAGATAAGGTTTAAACTCTTGATATTTTCTTTTAAACTTTTTAGTAACATGCACAAAGTAGGAATTGAAACATTATTTATGTGATTGTGAGCGTGTGTGTATTTGTGTGTGTGTCTGTGCATACATAAGGAAGTATGTTTGTATGTGTGCATATATATACATTTTTAAGAATAAAGTAGATTTGAAGTGAATCATGTGCCGTATCGTACATCTCATATCGTAGTAGCTTAGGCAGAGCATTGGGATAAAGAAGATCTATTCTAAAACTGTTTGAGTCAATGCAAGTCTCCATTTCTAAGCTTGTAAGGCTTACACAGATCTCAGTTTTTGAACGGAACTTCGTTAGGTATCGTAGAAAATAAACCATAGAACAAAGATCGCCTACAAGGATAAAATGATTTACTGTAACAGTGAAATAAATAAAATATGTGAATCAACATTTAAAAAAATACCTCATAATAAATAAGAAGGTATAAGGAATTAAACTTTGTTCAGAAAATTTTTATTCTACAAGTACCTTCTGGTTAAATATGGATGTTTGCATAATGTAATGGAGTACTAAAGAATTATTTCTTAAGAATAGCACACCGAAAGGTATAAGAAATGAACGCTTGTATGATAGTTTTGAAGTTAGACACATGAAATTATAGTTATATTTCTTTTGATTCGAAAAAAGTGCGAGGGGTATTTACAACAGTTATAGAAGTAGGTACGCACAAATAACATTCATTGTGTAAATTTAGAATATATGTATATTTATGATGGTTCAACAAACCGCAATCACGCCAAAATTCTTGTATTATTAGTATTTGTTATTATAGAAGACATAGTAATACATGAATAAATGAAGTCGGTTAAAAAACATGAATCTATCCGTTACGGTTTAAGAAATAAAGCCCTGTGACTGGCAGACTGACTGCGGAGGCTTAGTAATAGGGTCCCATTTTTACCCTTCAGGTACGAAACTTTAGTAAAAGCTGATAAATGTTTGTACATAAATTCCTTATAATGATTTGAAGTAGGCGAACATTGAAAATAGATTTATGGAAGTTCTACAACAAATGAGGTAATATAGGGTATGAGCATTTTTATGGAAATCATGTTAACGCTATAAACGGTTTTAATATAAGACTTTTATAGGAAATACAAATTAATGTTTTAAGTTTTATTGGAAAATAGTGATTGAGTTTTATCTTCTTTTATTTATGTTATAATTGACGCTTACCGAGTCGCAGGTAAAATCTAGTCTATAACAACCATATTTTAAGCATTAAAATTAATAGATAAATACTATCTACAAAAAGCGAAAGGATACTCAATTCTGACTAATCATCACACAGTCTACTAAAACGATTAGAGCCAGAACCATGATACTTAGACAAAACTATAAATTTTATGATGGAGGCACCTTCTACAAAAGGCTTTCTGATATTCTATCCTTATGGAGTTAAATAGAGGTTAAATGTTTAAATGTATTTACCGTCTTTCTCATAATACTCTCGTCGACTGCAGTTTCGCAACTTTAATACTATGCATAAGTTATTAATGAAACTGATCCCACAGGATTAATCCTTACTGCGCTTCGCAGTACGCGGGAGCTATGTCTTTTTTTCTATCAATTTGCATAAACAGAATTTTAAAGACCATTAAGGAAACCGCATTTAACTTGGGACGGGTAATTTATCCAGAATTTGGAGAGCTTCATGCAATTTAAATGCAGTCTTGACATTTTCTTGATTAAAGTAGCTGTAATTATGGTTCACTGGTTTCTGAGTCTGACTTTAATAGGTTTCAAAAATACTAGTATGTTTTATAGTTTAAAACAACAACAATTTACATTATAAATATAATATTTTCTAATTTATATATTTTTAATGTATATGCTGATGGGACAAGATATGTACTTTATTATTTACTACTAGATGTGCCCCGCGGTTTCACCCACGTTTAAAAAAAGTTACTATATTTATAATTATGTCTTTAACAAGTTTAACAAAATAGCATTTTTCAAAGAGGTAATTAGCGACTGAGTGCGTAAAGAGAGCGCGCGCAAAATGGGTTTTAATTTGTCGCGCCAATTATTTTTCGAAAATAAAAGTAGCCTAAGGTATCTCTCAGAGAAAATCCAATATATATTTGTACACTTAATGTGCACAATGGTTTTAATAAGAAAATATAACAACTGAAAATTGTAACAACCTTTGATATACAAAGTAAATTAATTTTGAAATAAAGATACAAAACTACTTCAAAATACTGAAGTTTTTTAATCGTTATAATTAAATTCAGTCGTCTTGGTTTGACGCTATTTTGAAAACAAACAAATAAACAAACAGAAAAATATTCTAGAAATATAGCTTTTTTCCAACCCAATGCTATTTGGCGAAACTTAGTCTACTTCTAATTCAGAAATACAAGTGGGCGCAAAAGTCATCACCCCATCAAAAGATGCTATAATTTTTGCAAATGTTCGTTAGTCAGTTCTGCATAAATATCAAACATTTGTGAAGTTACAACATGCACATCAATAAGACATGAATCGCTATACCCGTCAAGAAAGCATTTCCGGGTCGTCTAATCTCTCGTTTTGATTGCTTTGAATTAATAATTTGAGGTTTATACTGGCTCGGAAGATCACCTGTTTTAATTGTTCCTAACTTCTTTTAGTGGGGTTTCTTGATGTTAGGAGTCTACGACAACAAACCTCAGACCCTAGAAGCCTTCGAAAAGAATTTCCATCAGGAATTCGTTAATACACCGTAGGATCTTCGGGCAGGAATGAAGGAAATAGCCATAAATCGGCCCCATATGGTGATCACTTCTGATGGCGACCACTAGGCAGATATTACTTTTTTTACTTAAAAAAAATAGACACAAAACAAATACAATCCAACAATTAAAGTAAAGTATGCATGTAATAAAAAAAATACAGCCAAAGAACATTGAATAGCTTTTGCCCCACTCTATATGTATAATTAGGGTTACGCGTAAAAAAAATTGAACCCAAGAATACGTGCGCGCGCGCGCGCATCCACCTTCGCCGGCGCTAATGTCAGTTGCTATCAGTCCTCTGTGAAAGAATACTATTTTGTCCAAATTGTTGAAAGTTAAGAATCTCCGTTATATGAAAATAAGTATGTCAATTATGTATTTCTTTTTAAAGCGCATGTGTTATTTACGGTATTAAGCTGGTATTAATATAAAAATGATATAAGAATTTTGAAAATCGTTAATCTACTTGAGTTACCTTGATATAAGACGGAGTATATTGAAATATAAAAGAGATTATCCTCTTAAATTACACATGCTACAATATGCCCAACGTGGATAAGAATTTTAATTACTTCAGCTTAAAGGCTAGCCGTCTGTAGGAGGTCTTTAAAATGAAATAATGAGAAATTCTGGACGTCATTTATTACCAATGAAATAGCATATATTTCACATGTGTTTCTTTTATTGGGTGTAAAATATATAATATATAATAAATATTTCTATATTTCTGGACAATTGAAATACCAAACGATCATATAGTCAACTTGATTGTACGTGGTCACAAACTCCACATAGAACAGTGGTTCTACAAGTCATTCACAGATGCATTGCCATTCCTTAGAATTAAGATGGTAGACGATGATACCTCCTCGGTCGAACCATACGCTTCTGCCCTCCAAAGATTTTTATCACTTTTCAATGTTCAGAAATATCTAAGTGCTGTTTAAAGAAAGCGTCTACCTAGATTTTCAGAAATCAAAATAGAAAACAAATGCCTTTTCGTCTTTTGTAAATTCTGCCGGTACCAGCAAATATTCCTAGCTGTAAAGTAAAAAGTGTAAAAGGAATACAAAGGGAATCCAACAAAATGACGATATAGTTTAATATAAAGCAAAATGAACCATAGCTGTACAGAAATAGGGGTTATAGGAGCGTAATCGTTGTGGTAGTAGAGACGTTCGTGGGCTTCATTTGGGCAAAGGGAGGTCAAACACTTAACTGCAGAGATACATGATTGCAGACGAGTTGAAGCAAACGAAGCAAGCTCCATGAATCGCTTTTGTGCTCGCGAGGGGGAAATTTTGAGCGTCTCTGCAAACATATGAGTTTGTCTTGTTTATGTCTCTAGCGACGCAAATACGAATTAATATAAATACTTATTACTTTAGTTATTGTTTTATATTATATACTACCTGATGCCCGTGACTTCGTACGCGGACTACTATTATAGTTTTTCAAACAATCTTTCAACCTCTATTCAACAAGGGATGTTATGGAAGTCCGTAACCAAAACCGAAAGTATCAAATATTCGAAATAAAAATTTACCCGTGAACGTAACCGTATTTCATATAATTGTTTCGAATAATTTCGGGTAGGTTTCGAGACATGTTTTCTTTAGTTTTAGTAAATATAAATTAAAATTGATTAGGTAACTATAATATTAGGTAATATGATTTTTATAGCTAATGATAACATAGAAATAAAACCAAATTATTACAATTATTACACTATACAGTTATAAAATATAATATCTGTATCCGAAACTGTCCTCAAATACCGGCTAATCCGAAATAATTCCATATCCGTAACCGTAACTGTAACCGGTATTATATATTTCTATATCGGTTTCCGTATCCAGGTCCAAAATATCATATTCACAATCCTGGTGTCTACACCAAAAAATTAACTTACTATCGGAATTTTTTGATTTTTACTAGCTTCGTTAGTTTAGGGTTACAATTATCATTTCGCTTTTCCCTACATAAAAAGAAGATAGAAAATGCTTTTGATTACAAGGTAACAGAATACACAACACTTATAACAGTACAACACAGATAACAGTTGGTCGACGCTCTTTTTCTAGTTTTTGTCTTTCTCCTCTAGCTTTTATACAAATTATATTATTAGTTTTCTTTTTGAATGTGCTTGTAATTTGTATTTTTTAACAAGCCTATATGTTCCATGTCGTCACCTATCGGATACTGCGGGAGATCAGCGCTGGTTGTCCTCGGATGCCAGCATAATGCTGAGCAGTATCCAATTCGTGATGTTTTGCACTCTCGTTACTGTAAATATTACTCATGTGTAATAACTAAATGTGTGTAAATAGAACAAATAAATGATTATCTTATCTTATCTTTATAGATTAATAATTCCAGATAAATACAAAAATATTTTTCCTTCAAGCAAACACCGAAGTATGAATGCTTCTAAGTAATTGAAAAAAAAAACAAAAGAAGTCTATAAGTATTTCTCACTGAGAGAACAGATAAATACCTTTCAGCGAGGAATCTGAATGAAAGGTAGGTCTATTTTGCGGGCGATGACGCGTGAACACGTCACCCGTTTGTAAAGGAGTGCAAATAAACGCGCGTTAAGGAGTGCGTCTGTGGAACACGTTCCTCGCGGTGAGTCAACACGATTACGAAAGAAGTATCTGAGAGTACCTAAACAATCCAGTGCTATGCACATTTCATACGTAGCGTGATAGTTGGTGCGATATGTTTACGACGACGCATCTAATACTTTTGCTGAATAGAAAATGTTTCCAATCAGTATTACGCATACTCCGCCAACTTTGCGTAGCGTCATAGTTGATTCGATATGTTACGACGACGCATCTAAGACTTTTGCTGAGTAGAAAATGTTTTCAATCCAGTATTATGCGTACTCCGCCAACATTGCGTAACGTACAAAATTGGTGCGATGTGTTACCGACGACGCATCCAGGACTTTACGTTGGATAGATTTTTTTTTTTCAATCCAGTATTATGAATATCCTACCGACTTCGCGTAGCGCCATAGTTAGTACAATATGTTTAAAGAGATGCGATTACTTTTTAACCGACTTCAAAAAAGGAGAATGTTCTCAGTTCGACTGTTCTTTGTTTATATTGGAACCTTCGTTACTTTTGACTGGGTGAACCGATTCTGACATTTTTTTCAGTTTGAAAACTGGTGCTTTCCGTGGGGTCTCATTTTAATTTGGTTTAATTCTGACAATACTTGAGAAAACCACATAAGTCTTAAATTTGCAATTAGAGCGTATGCGACAAATAGACGAATGACTCCTATAACAACTCCTCAAACCGGATGATGCAGGGTACTGCGAGCCTAAACGATAAGAGTTAGCCATTTGATGCTTACGGAATTATAATGAGATTGCTAAGCGGAGACATGAGACGTCCAATTAGACCTTCAGCTCTTCAACCCTGATGATGCAGGGGTACTTCAAAGCTACATCATAGAAGTTGGCCATTTAGTGCCGACGTGTATGCAGTAACATTAGTATGCAGTTATATAAGATGAAAATTTTGAGTAGTGCAAGCCTGATTTATGGTTTAGGATACGGTTGAGCTGTAGTGATTTATATTGGATAAGTGTTCCGCTTAATCGACTAAGAATGTATAAAGATAATATAACTGGCCCAATCACAATTTAAAGTTAAATTCAATTCATAAGCAGTTTCGTACGAGGCCAAAGAAATCAAATGGTATGAATAAATCAAAGCTTTCAAAGTGGTAGAGCAAAGTTCAGTTGGGGCTCCATGGCGAATCTCGGCCAAGCACTAACATTAATCGTCCGGAACGAACTAGTTTCTCTAATTATTCCCTCGCCTTCGGTCCACCATTTTGTCTCCTAAACGGTTATATTCCCGCACGACAACGTTAATTTATGTTTGTTTGAATGGAATCGCTTCTTAATGTAACTCAATTAAAAGAAATAGTTCAACAAAAAATTGTAATATGAAACAATAAAATGATTCTTTCTCATTCGGTTTTACTGGGAAAGGACAAAACTAATCATTTTTCTTAGGTTTAAAAAAAGGCTACATTAAAAAAAAGCATATTTGTCATTATCTTCTTATACACATTAACAACTATAAATTATAATAATCATAAACTCAATCACCAGGATTTATCTGCATAACGACTGAAATAAAAAAATAACTAATTAAGTAAATATATATTTTTTACTTTCTTCGACTGTATCTTTTAATAACTTATTTCAATCCGTTTAACTCTTGACTGTATTTTTTTTTTGGAATAAGCGTCACGAAAAGTGACGAATGACTTAAAGAGATTTCTTTAAATACCAGTGAAAGTTGTTTCATAGTTAATTAAATAAACAACATAATTTTTATACAACGGGCTTAAATTTCAGGTTTTGTACTTAAATTGCAGCTTTCTACTTAAGAGACGGCGAAAAAACCATTCAAAAGCGGTGCGGAAATGGCAGTTTCAACCATTGACAAAAGAAATTCACGAATTTCGTTTTGTCCAAAGACATTTGTAATTCAATTAAACCAAGGTTTTAATTAAACGTACGACTGGAATTATGCGAATATTTGCTTCGAGCAATAATGAAATGGTCCTGTGCATGGGGATAATACATATTTTGCACAAAGCTCTCTAGTTTCTGAGCACGGGAACAATGCGACGTTTCCCGTGGGACTAAATAGGACGACATCCAATGGTTGTTTTTCAAGCTATTGATGAAGATATTGCTAACCAGATGTACCGGCAAGGTTATTTTATAATATCGTGGAATATTCTTTTAAACTTTATTTAACTAATGCAGCTATGTATGTATGCAAGAATATTTATTTGTTCCAAGAAATATGTGGGTACATTATATCTCTTTGTACATTTTAGTTTTCCATTGCCTTAACTTACATTTTGATGGACAAAATCAATGAACACTTGCATGAATAATCAACAATTGTAAACAGAACATTTGCTACATATACGTGATTCAAAATTACAATATCTCGAAATTGTTACTTTTTAAAGGGTTTTTAAAGTCCATGTCGCGGCCATCCAAAGCGTATGTACACAGTTCAATAAAAATTAGATACTAAACATACTACTTACGAACAAAAAACTGGGAGTATAACTACGTTACCACCATCGGACTTATATAACTCATATGATCATATATATACATCGATACCATCTATGTATATGATCATATCTTATTAAATTATTAAAACTTATTTTCCCGCGAAACAAACCCCAAATCACATGAACTACACGGTGCTACACTTTATTAAACTAAACTTTATTGTGCTTTTAAATTTTATTGTATCAAATACGTGACTAGCTCCGAATATATGTTGTATCGCTCCTTGCTCGCAAATGCATGGATATCTGAAATTTGTGATGTACTCAGTTTAATCCAAAGTTTGAGCAAAGCAGTTTGCAATATTAATGTACTGTACGTGATAGTCGTTCTGAAGTTGATAGTCAGTATCGATAATTGATTATCTAATTCCTAATTGCGAAACATCGACATTTATAAATTAATAAAATTAAAAATGCCTGTTTGTAATTTAATTTGGTATTGCCGTGATTTAATGACATATATTATTTATTTCCACGTTTTATAGTTATCGAAACTTACCCAGTTATATCGTTTTTCAGAATAAGTTCCTTAATGCAGCTTGCGGTTGGAGTTGAATGGCTACACGTCCATACGACTTTCTCTCCGTCTCTTTTTATTATATGGGATTAGAAATTAATTTATGTGTATGTATTCAAGCATAGAAGCATTGTGTGCGGCTGATAACATAGCATCAATACTGACACGAGGAAGTTTCTTCACATCTTAAAAGTTTACATAGCATTATCATACGATATTACGTCTTTACTACATTTTGCTATTTCTTAATTAAAGTCATCTCATTTACGTAACACACACGTGTGTTATTTGATTCCAGAAATTACTGACCCGAAATTTACATTTAAAAAAATCCGCACGTAAAGATGCAAAATAATACAAAAGAAACAAAAGATTCATTATCTTTATTGGATAATTGAGTTTGTTGGCAATTTATAAACTTTGCAACCGATTAATCTAAATCTCCAATAAATCATTAAGAAGATTTTACTTCTTTTTAATATTTCATATTTATTTTGACCAGAGATCTGTTTTTATTTTTGAGCCTGTTACAGTATGAACTCTAGAGGCTGCATGCCTCTAGAGTTCATACTGTAATTTTTGAAGTCTAAACTTCTTTAGGGAGAGTTTTTCGGTAATTGGTAAACTTATGGATTCGCGACGTTCACGTAATCAACATGCTAATGTTTTCTTACTATACTCATATACATAAATACAACCTTATATTTTACTAATATTTAAAAAAATGCAAAAATATATTAATATATTAATATAGAAGTCGGTTTCTATTTTTTGTTAAAAAATATTTCACGCTTATTAGTGATGTTAAACTTATATTTGTCTTTACATAAAATCACAAATTTTGCTTCATAAATATACATTTACACGAAAGCATACATTTAAACATAAATACAAACGTAAATTTAACTTCCAG
>MOOZ01000212.1:131130-141258 GCA_002930495.1 Cecropterus lyciades | reverse complement strand
TCATTCCCTTCTCTCTGAGTTCTTGTGAGGGAATATTGAGACTAGTGGGCTCCCCATTCACCAAGCAGAAAATAAAACAAAAACTACTTATCAACAAAAAAAAAAGGATAGTTAAAGATAAATTATTTATGATTATACTAATAATGAACTATATATAAAAAAAAAACTAAATTTTATAAACGTTAGATATTTAACAAGCCTAAATTAAATGCAACTTTTTGAATACTGGCGAGTATATATAAACGCTAAACGCTTTCTACACTCACAGCCTCACAGTAGGATTTTCTCCTGTGTCGTGGGTGCCATGGACACACAAAGACGAATACACAAACACCCACACCCAGAACAGAAATCTAAACTCATCATTCAGATGTCTGTCTGGCCGGGGATCGAACCCGGGACCCACTGCGTGTCAGACCGGTATGGTGACCGCTCAACCACGCGGGACGTCAAATTAATATATGCATGTGTGTAAGGAAGAATGTATGTGTGTGTGAGTGTATGTTTGTATATATAATTATGTACCAATTATTTATGGCCAGCAAAGTCCAGTATGTGTGTTTTAAATTTACAACAGCAAGCTGCCTTTTCAGCAGTGCAGACTATTTTGTTTTAAAACATTGTGTACTCTTTTGTCCCTCAGAAGAGGTGGCAGATTGTTCCATATACTTGCTGGTGTAAACTTGAAACACCGTTTGTGCCTAATTGTCTTATGCATGGACACTTTTAAGAGATTTTGCGACTTCAAGCGTAAATTTCTATTATCGGAATCTTAAGCCCAACGGAGTTTCTCGTAAAGTTATTTCGGTTTTTATTACATATAACTCTGTGCACGGTGCAAGCATATTGTAATTTTTTTGCGATTTCATGTTCAGCTTGTTTAAGTATTGAGTAATGTATTTTCTTTTTGGCAAATTGAAACTAATTCGAATGCAGGCATTTTGAACCCGCTGCATTGCTCTCTCTAAATTTGTATTAAGTCCTGGACCGAAGATAGTATTGCAATAGTTCATCATTGATTTTTATTTTGTCGTCGTATGATAGGACATTTTTTATGTTTTTAGTGCCTTAAACTAACACCTGAGACTTACTTGGGTTAAGGACCAATGAATTGCTCTGAGACCATGTATAAATATTACCGAAGTCATTATTAATGTTATTTATAGCATCTTTGGTGTCCTTCCTGTTGAACGAATAGTACACTTGTGTATCATCGGCATACAGGTGATACTTACAATTTTATATTTCGGATGTTAATCCGCTGTGAAGTATAGGATGTTCTTTGAAAAACCATAATGTTCTAAATGATTATTTTCAAAGTTTTAATTTATTATAATAATAATATAAATATGTAACATTTTTTTTTAATTCTTATAATTCCTTTATGTTTAAAAAAAATATGTTTTGAATGGTTCAATCAATTTTATTTTTAATAATATTTATATTTATAAATTTAACTATTAATAGTATTTTTTAGTATAGGCCTGACGTGTGCTCTTTTCCAGCTAGACGGAAAAGTATTAGTAACGATTGACTTATTTAATATTTTTGTCAAAATAGGAAGAGTAACAGTAAGGGTTAATTTAATCATCTCTATATTGAGGTCATCATGTCCTACAGTATTTGTTTATATGTGTAGTTTTGCCATTCTATAAACTGAGACGTTTCGAATTATATGTCATACGTCGCAATCCGTCAAGCCGTTTGGATTGTAGCGCGTGCCAAAGAAATGGACATACAAACATACATACCTACAAACCTACATACATATATACGCTCGAAAAACATTATCTTCCTTCTGATGCAGTCGGGTAAAAATAAACGAAATCTTAATTTACCTTTACACGTTAAAATGATATAAAGTTATAAAATAATAAAGAAGCTATTGGAAAATTCCTACAGCATTGAAAACTTATAACAATGGCCGTGCACAATACATTGTGCGTGTAAAAGTACGTAAAAGTCCATTACAGTCGCTACCACAAAGCCTCCTCTTGTGTGAGAGGGCTTACGGCGTGACTCGCCACTCCGCCACTGCTCGTATGCATTTCATATTTGTTATCATACATAGATCCGTGGTATTGTTTCACGAAACTAAAAAACATCACAAAAAATGTAAAAAGTTTATCAAATATTGGATTGAAAGTTTTTGGTGGTTAAAGACGACAAAGTGCTTGTAGTGCACAGTCATTATCATTGTTACAAGATTGCAGATATAAAAATACATTTTTTTGTTTGATATATATCGCTTCGGTCGTTGTCATAATTATTCCGAATCTTTTTTGAGTATATACGGATGTTGTAGAATTAGCAACAGACATATTAATGTTGTTACTATGACATGTTACGCATAAACTATTTTATTTATTTGAACATTTGTTCCGTCTATCATCATGATGTCTTTATCATGAAATTGAATCACAATGTCGTCATCATGATGATAGATCAAATAGTTGATGGGTGTAAAAATTATTAACAAACATAAAAAAATTACTGTTGCAAGTAGTTCTCCCCTATGTTTTCAAGAGGGCAGTGGTCAAAAATTTCGCAGAAAGACGCTGCTATCTGGCATTAAATCAAGTGCTCCTAGTCAGCTTGGTCATATGTCGACTCACTTCTAAGGACATCAACGTATAATGATAATCATTGTAAGTTGTAGGTATTCACTTTACGTAATAAGCCCTTTCGTGTTTTATTATAGTAATAATATAATGAGTGTTTTATTTTAACATGTATTAAATATGTACATCATCTCACTGCACCCCTTTAAATATTCCAAATCTTATATTCCTTCTTGCGCGCAGTGTTTGTATAAAAAACTGGATCATTCCCACGGCTCTGCCCGCTTTGGTTATGTTAACCACAGTAACGAGTATCCCATTTTAGTTATTCCAGAGCCTATAATATCTGTGCATCAAATTCAGCGAAATCCAAATCCAACCAGTAGTCAATGTGTGAAAAAGTAACAAACATACATACTTAGACTCTCACATAACTGTTTTTCACAGAATATTAAAAACATTTAAAAAACCTGAATGACGGTGTATACCACACCACACAAAAAGTAAAAATATATTTTGGCGGAAGTAATGTGAAAGTACCGTTTAAAATCTACATCAAAGTCTATTCAGTGCCTGACTAATAGGTGCACGTCACGGTATAGGAGACTGGAAAGCTAAAAAATACACAGCAGCTGTTCCGTCGAAAAATAACGTGTCATTAATCATAACGAGGAGAAAGGAGCGACAGGGCAGCTCGACAAATACTTTCCTGTACAGATCACGCGCTGGTATTGCATTTGTATGTTTTTGGATGCGGAATGCAAAACCTAAGAGGAATAAAGAGATTCGCATTTGATTTTTCGCATAGAAAGCAGGAAAAAACACAATGTTTTTACATATTTACGAAATGAGTAAGTAAGTAGTAAGTATGTAAGTGAGAATGATTACTGAATTTTGAGATTTCTGTTCTGGATCTGGGTGTTTGTTTATTCGTCTTTGTGTGTTCATGGCACCCACGACACAGGAGATAATCCTACTGTGGGTCCTATGAGAGTAGAAAGCCGTCGATAAAAATCTGTAATCAATTTCATATAAAACTGGGAATCTCTGAATCAAATCACAGATGCGTTGCTATTGTCGAGGACCAAGATGTTCCCTTTCATATAAAGGAAGCAGCACCCACACACTTCAATTGAAAACTACTATTTGCCATTCGTTCCACCACCTTGCAACTAAACACATGAAAAATAGACACTCTCGAATATTTTTAATTTATCTGCATATTATTAAGAACTGTAATAATCTACGATTATGCACTTGTATGCTTACCGCGATTTAGTAATATGGCTTCTGTATACCGAATTTCAATTTATGACACGTTCCCTGAAAATTAGCTATTCAATTCGTGAAAATTGGTCTACTTAGTCTAAACATATTGAACCTGTGTAGTAGGTATAGCAACGTGAAACCGCAGACACCCCTATGATAATTTGCACGAACCCACCGAAGCTAAGTGTAGGTAACGATTTATGACTGCATCAGATGGAGGGTAATATTTTCCGAGCGTATGTATGTATGTATGTATTTCCATTTGATTGACGGATTGTGACATCTTGTGAACCCATTACTGTCCCACTGCTGCAGAATAAGAGTCTTAAGCCCATAGTAGTAGACTTTACACACCTTAACCTCAAGATGAATTTCTTCGCCGTAAAGCAGTGTTAATTCATTTCTAATACGCACATCAGTTTATAGAAAAATCAGCCTGGGATTCGAACCTTGGACCCTAGATTGAGCAGCTGAGTTTCAATCATTACGCTATCACTGCTCATTGTGACATATGTCATATCATTAGAAGCGTTTTGCAGTTGCAAAGTGACATAGGTTATATAATTTTAAAAAATGGCGTCTTTAAATATGGGAAAAGGGGGAACAACTTTTTTATTATCATGGCAATATGGGCATCGAATGAAATCATTCGCAGTTCATACGACGGCGTTATTATTGTTGTTTTCGTTATTATTTATTTTCTTAAAATACGAATATGTAATAAATCAATGGTACTTATTGATTTCAGTCTATAATCAATTATTTAATATTCTATCCATCTATCTATCAGGATAAAAACACGCTTATTTAGTACAGTTAAAATGGGCTCAAAAAGTACATTTATAGTCTTAAGGAGAGTCCTCTAGTACCGGCCAGTTGCAATTTCTGCTGAGATTTTACTAAGTAGTGTAGTACACATGCAAGTTCTGTGTGACGTCAACTTGTCGCAATTTGTTTACAGCCTGTTAAAAGATGTCAGTTGCCCGTAGACACTACGTAACTAAAATTTGGTCGAAGATTTTCGAAGTTCAGACATCCAGTTTAAAACAAATAAATCCTGGTAAGTATATTGCATTTATATATCTTTAAAAAGTGTATTTTACATCGACTTTTATTCATAAGTTTTTGTGTATAATCTAACATAAAAAATGTTTGGTGTTGTCCCGTATCGGCCATTACGTGATCCTGCACTAACTGCCATTTGAAAACTCCTGTTTAATATTCAAATTATGTTAACTTAATATTTACCTAATTCAAATTTCAACTACTATCAACAACAACAACAGCTACTATCTGTTTATACATCTTGTTAAAATCAGTATAAGTATAATAATTTAAACCAATTTACTTTCCATAAGAGAATATAAAGGATAAATTGCTTAAAGCTTAGTGACATCGCTCTTTGAATCTAACTATAGCGCGATATAACTTTCATCAGAGCACTATCTTACCTGCTCATCACCCTGGAAGCTGTCACCCTGCCATAGAAAAGTCCAAGCAAGTATTCTGAAGACTTACGGGACACTTCTACTCAAGGGGATCTTTTGTGTCAGCATCAAGTCGTTGTATTGCGAGTCGTTCTGCGTCTGCCCTACTTTGAAACGACTCTTGTAGACGTATCTATATATTGCTAAGCGCAATAGACATGCAGATCTTTAACCTTAAAACTGCGTTTACACTAGGCTTTTTGTTTGTTCCTTTATATCAGTATATAAGACAACAACTCCTGGATGTAAACTAGACCTGTAGTATTCTATTAAAGTATGAGTACTGAGCGACGTACCTTTTTATTCATTTGACACGATGTCCAAAAATTTACTATACTTATATAATACCCTACACCTCAACCTTATGTGTGTGTTTTACTTATTTTTGATCGCATACTCGTATATAGCAAACTTGTGATACCCCACATGGATATATTTGACTATATTCAATTTCTAGTAAACCATATCTAGTAACTGGCTGAACCCATTTTGATAAAACACATCTAATTGTATTATAGACGTCATTCGCTTTCGTTTGATACCCCACTTAGGTATATCTGACAACATAAAGTTTTTTGTCTTCACTTTAACCCCCTATATCTAGTAAATGGCTGAGCCGATTTTGATAAAAATATCTTAGTGTAAGTTATTTATCATGCCCTTTCATTTGATACCCCACTTGTAAATATTTTAAAATATTTGATTTTTCATCAACACTTTCACCCTCCGTAGCTAGTAAATGGCTGAACCGATTTGGATAAAACATGCTTAAGAACTAGCAACCGGAAACCTTCTTTCTAACAAAATAAACGGCATCCAAATCGGTTAACCCGTTTAGGAGCTACGTTTCCACAGACAGACATAGCAGTCAAACTTATAACACCCCTCTTTTTGGGTCGGGCGTTAAAAATAAGACAAATTAAAAAAAAACGAGATCCCCATCCAGAAAATCGATATTTCCGTCAGTTTTCCGTTTATCTTCTAAACTGTAAAAGATAGATAGTTTGAATTTTGACAATACATTTACGTCTATAGGTTAAAAAAATATATTATTGAACCCTCCATGTGCTGTGCCCTCCATATTGCTGATTCCTTTTTGTTCTTACATATTAATTTATGTATTTATTATTATATATTATTATTTACGTAACATAAAATTACTAAATTACTTTCAGTTAATAGAATTATAATAAAATAGAATTAAAATAAAAGCATGTACATTTATATCCGAAAATCTTGTCGCGGAAAATATTTCATTGTAATTTATTTATAAACCGGTACGTTATGCTGTTCTTCGGTAAGTAGAATTGAAGCAACACCTATGAATTGAAATAGAATTTTAAATAATTTCAGTTTTTCGTATCTTATTTATTATACTGATTATATTTTGAAATTAAACTTCCCTATGTCATTTGTTTATAAAAGGCTGTCCGACGTATAATAATTTGAAGGTAGTGGCGTATAAGATTCGATATGATAATGATTTTTAGCTGTGCTTGGTTACAGCAAGTTCGTATATAGCTCATACGACAGTTTAAAAAAAAAAACTGAAGAATGGAGAAACTCCTCCTATTTTTTAAGTCGTAAGTCGATAAAAAATTTATCTACCAGGTTTTTTATCCAATTGTTACGAAAAAATACCACTTTGTCTCAATCTTTTGTGGTAAATACGCTGTTCCCGTATTCTCGCTCTATTCTGGTATATTTGTCCGATGTTAAATTCCTTTGGGACGAAGTTGCACACCTTACTAGATATATCTCGGAAGTTTTCTCCTAGAAGGCTTCTTGTGTGTGTTGCTACCTTGTTTTCTGGATTCCCATGCGTCCGGAAACTCGCACTAATATAACTTTGTTAAGTCTACCTTGTTTATTACATATTTAGCCAAGAAATAGTTATTAATAGAAAATTATTCTTTTTGCACATGGAATAAAGTCAAAGCTTAGAAAATCTACTATTATCACTACACACTTAGCCTACGTGGTGATATATACTCGTAGCTTGTGTAACTCTTGCCATCATGGTAAGAATTTTCGGAATACAATACTCCTCCTTCTTATAAAAATGAGGTTGCAAACCACCTGATGGTAAGTGGTCACTGCCGTCCATGGAGGGCTGTAATAAACTTCATGTAGAACAGGGCTTTTATCTTTAGCAAGTTACAGAGGCGTTGCTACTCCCTAGGACTAAGATAATGGCTTCATTGTAAATGAACCTGTAACCACACCCTTCCAACTAAACTGAACCGAAAGAACTAATTCATGCTAGTACTAAGTATAGATAGCGGTCGAACCATGCTCCATCTTCCATCTGACAAACTTAAAGAAAATCAAACAAATCAGATGTAAATAATCTATTTATATAAAAGTGCCTAATGAAACGGAAACAAGTAGATTGTAATGCAACCGCCTCAATTCACCGCATTCGGACAAATTAACTTTGATATATTGGACAAAGGCTAATTAATTTAGTATTATCATGACGCGCATGTTGTTTCCCATCATTTCGGTATGCGAATATCTGATTGAACTCTATTACAGTGGTCGCTATAATACGACCTTCATTGAATTTATGACGGTACGTGCGGTATCCCCGTTTATGACATAAATAATCAGCTTGACTTATCGACTGGCGCCCACTGCCCCGACAGATAACAAACTTAATTTGCATTCATTTAATAAAAACGTTTATTGTGAAAGTTCAATAGATACGTACTTTAAACATGTTATAACGCTATATACATACTACTAGCAGATTCGTGCTCACTTCGTTGAGCTAAATAAATGGTTCGTTTACGAATATTCGGGGTGCTCAAGTTCCTTAACAGCATGACAAGAATACCAACTTTTTAATATAAGGTCATGAGGTGGTAGGCCAGAAGGGCTCATCCCTGTAACTCCGGGTACAGAATAGGTCTACAGCATCCCCTGCCTGCTGTTAAAGGCGACTAAAATGGGGCTTATAAATAAATAAACGTGTGGTTGCATACCGTCGTAAAGACCACACGGTGCTGTTGGCCAAACTCCACCCAGGTAAGCGACCTGGGTGGAGCCTGATAGAGCAACGCTCAGAGGACTTCAGTTATTTGTTTCTCTGTAGATCCCGAAGTCCACCTAACTCGACCTCGCTCCGACGGCTTGGGTACCTTTAGAAGGTCTCCTGCACTCACTCACTCACTCACTGCACTGTATCCTCAATATTACATACTAGTTGAATTGACTGACACATTTAATTTTTTTCATTCACTGAATGGTGACACTATCGGCCTCGAGCAAAGCCGATGATAACTTCTTTCCAAAAAAATTTCAAGCCTAGGATATATGGCATCTAATATAATTGTAATTTATGAAATATGTTGCTCAATCTATAGTAAAGTTCCATTTCAGTGCTAGTACTGTTCGTAGTCGGAGAACAAATTTTTCTTTCTCCAACTTTGAGTAGTTGTTGTGGAAAGTCGTTGTCGTAGCTGTCACTTAAATTTGCTCGCATATTTTGTTCGTAAATTGAGTAACACTACCCATGATAGCATTTGAGTTTTTGAGGTCTTGGAACGTTCGGCTTTCTGCTTCAACATGAGCTTATGGTACATTCATCCCACATAATTAATGATGTCTCTTATAAAAAATGCAGAGTGGTTCGTGTTCACCTATGAAACATACTGAATGGAGTATTAAAGATATTGTCAGAAGTAGCTTGCTGGTGGAGTGTAATGTTTTCCCATCTATACTAACTATTTTTAATTTTTTTAATATCATAAAGCTGAAGGCTTTGTTTGTTTGGTTCAATGCGCTAATCCCAAGAACTGTTGGTTGTAATTGAAAAAAATATTTTTGTGTTGAATATCCATTTATCGAAGAAGGCTATATAAGCTTAATAACATACTTTAGTACATACTCCCGACTACAGAACTGTATCCAATATGTTGAGTGCCGACTTTAGGATTATGTACTAAAGTAACATGTATTTAAATTATTTTTTACTTTTTTTCTAGCTTTGAAGTCGGTTGTATATTTTGTTAAATTTTTTTTCAACTTTTTAACTTGTTTTTCTAACAATGTGATTTTTTTCACTTGAAGCTTTTATTTCAATATTATAAGCAGACGTGCTACTACAGCCAAGGCTTGTTTCTTTTTAATAATTTGATTTATTGTCCATGTTGATTTTAGTCAGCGGTTCCATAATCAAGTACAAATAAGATGTCAAATCTCAAATAGCGTTCGATTTTCATATTACCTATTTTATTTGATTATCAGCAGCCAAATATTCTATATATATAAAAAGGCTAAAGAAGCTTAAATCAATTAGTACAACAAGATTTTGATACTGACAACTTGTAGTCGGATCTGCTAGGCTATGATTTTCTTCAGTTGATAATAAAGTTTTCTGAAAATATGAAGTACACTATATCATTTAGTTAGTAAGACAGGCTAAACATAAAATGAGATGAGACTATTATTACATTGATGAACTACTTATGTTTCGAATTTTAATTTTTAATGTAGTAGCATGCACTAAATTACTTAATAAATACATACTACATACCACGATAAAGCTGGATATTTCTAATGTTATATATAATATAGAAGCAGCGTCGGATTTCAGTTGTCTCCGTTTTTTATTAGCATTTAGCAAAACATAAAACTACAAAATTAAGTTTATACCTGACTTAAAATATTTTGACGTCTTGGATAGAACTTTCGTATTTGTAAGCATTGTAAACCAAAGCTAACTAGGCAACCATTTGACATTTATTTAAATTTTGTGACACGTTCAAAAATAATAAAAAACATGCGTGCGTACAAAGTACACATGT
>MOOZ01000212.1:96308-126036 GCA_002930495.1 Cecropterus lyciades | reverse complement strand
AAACCTTTACCGTCATAAAAATAAAAGATGCACTCGAATATTAAAAATACAACTAAATTATCCTACAGTTTATTTTTACAATTCCACATACATATTTAATGATACAAAACATTTTTTATTTACGTACTATTAGTATAATACATAATATTTTTCATTTTTTACGTTCAAATATTAACAAGTTGTACGTACGTTCTGCGTAAAATGCGTAACCTTCACGAAAGCATACATTCATACCACAAAAGCGAAGGGAACGCTAAGATTATACGCTTGATTAAATATTTTCGCTCCAATGCAAATAGAGGGCAAGGGAGAAAAAATCTTTCGCGAATATTTCGATTCTATATCTATTTGTATACTTCGTTATACGTGTTCATGTGTAATCTGTGTATTTTCCACGATTCGGGAACGATTGAATCCTCCGCTTGCGTAAATCAATTCAACGAGAAATTTTATCCAAAAACAGCTTTAGGCTTTAATGCCTTAGACATGCGGGAATTTACCCAAATTACTCTCAATAATCATTTGAGAATATATTATCAATTAACAATAAAATACGATGAGACAACTTTTGTAACATGTTATATTTAAGTTATGTATCCTTTATAGAACCATGTATTAGATGTAACACACACATGCAAACTAGTCTTCAATCTTAGATGCAGAATATAACTATAAAGCAAAAGCACATGACCTGGAGATCCAGCTACATAGAGTTCTGCTATAGATGTTATGCTACTCTTGAGTACCAAGTTGGAACACGTTGTATAAGTACGTAAGTCTCCCTTACCACACCGTTCAGACCAAAGCACAGCAGTATTTGACAGTATTATTACTAGACAGAAATAGATGTGGTAGTAGTGGATCCGTAGTCGATCTACAAAGGGCTTTACCACTACTATTAGTACTGTAGAAGTCTAATAATTCGTAGTATTTATACAAATTAGTTGATATCTTACTAAAGTAATTAAAAGCTAACGCTTATAAGTTTTGCCAGCCCTATTGTATCGCGTCTCAGCTATTGGGTACGTCATAAATCTACGGCGCGGCGGTTCGGTGTCGCGTGTCGATCGTCGCACGATCCTGATAACGGGACAAATGACTGACGATAGCGGATATACATAACATCCTGCATGAGGAAAGTTAGAAATAAAGTACAAGAATGATTCTCATGAAAGTTAAACCTTTATGGTTTAACTCAGGAGGTGCCGCCGAATCTATTTTTGCATAATAACAGCAGCGTTAAGCGGTTCCAATTCTGGTTTGCTACTTACATATTAAAAAAATGTTAAAGCTGCGCTTCGTTTTGTTGGCACAAATGCTGGATATTTAATGAAATTGTTTGCATATCTTAGTTAACCGCTGTACCTAAACGAATAATCATGTAACAGACTTATATACCAAAAGGTTTTTTACAAAGGCTTCACACAAAAGCACGTATAGTGTATAAATTCGTGAAGTCTTCCAATTGTCGTAGTACAAAGCTAAGGTTTTGGTACAATTTGTGCATACCTCGGCTATGTGGTCCGGAAAATTAAGCTCTGCGGGAACCTTCCATCTAAATCCTTAGCGTTCGTTATGTGATTAAAGGGCGCACTTTCGAGATAGTATGAGCGCGCAACTAAACGTCAGCTTAATACCCTTAGCCCATACATCGCCCGTTTACGTTTTCATTTTCATTCGTAAATTGCAATGTACACTCATGTATGGACGAAAACGCAAATAGTGATTGTTTTGAGGTAAGGTAATACACTCTAAGGGCATAGAGCAATTAAAGTGCAGCTTGTTTTTATGTCTCCCCTCTATCACCGTATCTACCGTAATTTCGCCTATAACCACGCACCAATATTAGGTTGTCAGCAAACAGATTCATGGTTCGTGAGACTAGCTTAGCGCACATGCAATTGTAATATCGATAAAATAGTCGGTTGACTTCAATTCGCGATGTCAATGCAGTTATTATCGACTTATGTACCAGTTTTCTTGTTTCATCTATTAACCAGCCGTCAATGAATTGATTGTTTAGGCGAAGGAATACACATTTAACAGTAGATCCATATATGTAAATACATTACCAGATATAACAAAATTATTGTTCGACTTTGAAGGTGGTAGAACTCTATTTTGTTCGACTCCGAAAGTTCAACCGCCACACCTCTTTCTGCCCAATAACAGCAGTATCATGGTGCTGTGCTCTGATCTGAAGAGTGTGGCAAGGGAGATATACTTATCCGAGGCGTTCCAACTTAGTTCTCAGCTCTCTAGCGTCTGGTAAGACTTGATCATGTCTGGGTTTGAAAACAGATATCCATGGGTGCCAGTGACCACTTACGATCGTGGACTGCATGTTCGTTTGCTACTTCCATATTACAAAAAAAAAGTTATATCAAATCAAATCAAATCAAAGCTCTTTACTTGTGAATATAGGTCTTACAGGTATTAAATTGGTTACATAAAGTGCGCTATATTCGTCCCTTTTGGGTATACACATAATATAATCTATAAGTCCTATTGGAAATCATTAGAAAATATCATTTTCATTATTTACCCTAATAAGTATTAATTGTATTCATTAAATTATTGTTAAATACCATACAAGTCATATCGGCGTCAGTAAGAATTTCGTGAATTGTGTAATAACATTTATCAGTTAAAAAAGATTTTAATTCGGTTTTGAATTTGGTCATTTTTTTGTTTCGATATTAGCTATATCACATATTAGCTTTATTAAACTATTTTTATTTTCATTATCGCTATATTCTCAACGATTGAACCATTGGGACGCTTTCAGAATACAGTAGGTAATCGGATACCGGCTTTCAACGAAAATTTCTGCTTCTTTATAAAACGTCGTCGTGTTTGCGAAACCATCCATAGTATATTTCACAGTGTATGTATTGGTATTTAGTAAACTTGCCTCTTATAATACAGGGATGAAAATTCTGGTGAATCTTATAAACTTGATAAAAGTTTCAATACGACCATAACTAAATTTTAATCACACACACACACACGCTTTTTACACTCATAGCCCCACACTAGGAATTCTCCTGTATCGTGGGTGCCATGGACACACAAAGACGTATACACAAATACCCAGACCCAGAACAGAAATCTAAACTCATCATTCAGATTTCTGTCTGGCCGGCGATCGAAACCGGGACCCAGTGCATGTCAGACCGGTAAAGTGACCGCTCAACCACGAGGGTCGTCATCAGTTTTTATAATAACATTTAGACGAATTGCTATGAAACAATTTAGGTTTATTCAATCTATAAACTTAAAAAAAATAAGTACAAATTTTAGCGTACAACCGCTAAAATCTGTACTTATTTTTTTTCTATTCAGATATCGGATTAAATCCAGATCTTTATGCTTATAGCACAGTTGTGGAGAATGAAAAGGGTCTAAGCCATCTTGTTTGTTACCTTTGATAACCAAGACTTTGTTACCTTTGATAACTTATTATCTATTTTTTTTTTCAAATTATGCCATTTTTTAACGATATCTTATTTCGCAAGTAAGCGACAAGTAATAAATTTTTAATAATCACATTATTTAAAACATTAGAATTTACGTACCTGGAATTCGAACCCTGACCCATTTGTGCGAGAGACCGAATTCACAATTCAGCACTAGGATACTACTACTAGGATACGCTCTACAGAAATTAAGTATAACAATTAACAAAAAACAAAAGAAATGTAATGTAATGATAATGATAAAATCATAATGAGCTTTCATAATTATAATCCAGGTTTCCATACATGTATGAATGTATACTAAGAGTCACTTAAAAACTACGAGTACGAACAGATCACGTAATAAATAGACATGAACGTCGCTATTAATTTAAATCGGAATATTGCCTTCTTGTAAGTCGTAACACAGAACAAATACCCGTAATATTGCTACGTATTCGTAACTAGTATATCCTGGATAAGAGCTTCGCGTGAGGCTTAATTTGGATAATGTTATGAATTTTCATGTTTCCAATCGTTTAAACATAAAAAATCCATTTTTTTTTATTCGTGTGTCTAACTACCATCGAAACCGCATTTATGGGTCACCCATCCGACCCTCGCTCGTGCCAAAGGTTGCTTAAGTTTGTAGATCGATTAAATCTATTGATCCCTCAAAACTATGCACGCTTCAATTACACTCTTGTACATTTTGACCACAGCAGCTCAATGTTCAAATTTATATCAGAGCTTTTACTGTTGGCGTTCCTTTCATGTCCAGGAGGCGTCCCAAATGGTAGTTAGTAACAACGCACCTGTGACCCCCGGTAGGATCCCAGTCCAATTTGAGGATGCTTATAAATTTCAATACACTTTAAGCAACATTACTTCGCAATTAAGATCAAAGTTGATATTACGATACTGTTTACTTAATAAAATCATTATAGTTATATTAAATTGAATGTTTATATATCGCTGCTCTGAATTTATTACCGCAGAATTTAAAATTCATGAAGTTTAAGTTAAAGATTTTTATCCATATAAAAATTCTTATTATGATGTATACTACTAACTCTTATTAAAATCTTTTTTAGTAAATATAATTTTATTTATTTATTATACATCGTCCATGAAAAACATACAAACAAAGATCATTATTTAATTTTTACCTGGCCCTCCTGTAAGTCAGTGACCATAGACCGTAGATTCATTTTGTATAAAAAAACCTTGTCTGTAGTGGTTTCATTGTCTATGGTACAACAGTTTTTCTCATTATGTTGCTTCCGTATAATACTAAATCCACTTTAAAAAGGTACTTGACACAACTCATAAGTTACAGCACAATGATATAAAATAACGTTAAATGCTGTGAACATTTAAATAAATGCATGTTGCTTTGACGTTACATTTAATTGAGTTTAAACTCTGAACTGTAATGCATTTGCGCATTCACGTCACATTGATTGTGTCAGCACTGCATAATTCACGCGAACAACCAAGCAAATTCACTGAAAGCTTATTATATCCTCACATTTGACAAATCCATTTAGATTTTGTTCGCGGCGTTCACTCCAGAAGTTCTTAACTCGGTTAGTTACAGAATCAAGTTTTGTGGTGTGGATTTATACTTGTACGAGGTAAACGTATGATGGAGAGGTTTTTGAACACATATATATTATGCTCTTGTGTCGTGAAAAAGTAGGAAACTAAGCATATTGCTTTTCTATCTTTAATATCTAAAGAGGACAATGAAATATAGTTTTTAGATAATAAAGATAAGCAAAATTATCTGCTTAATTAAATAACTTAAATAAATTAAGTTCAACGAAACAGTACTGGAGTAAGTTTCCTGTTTATTACATCACCTCGTTCGCTATACCCAATTCGCTGTACACAAATTATAAGTTTGTTTCAATTTTAAACGAAAATAACGTAAAATCAACGGAATTACGTAAATTTATACAATGGTTACAACTTTTTTCTTTTAACTTATTTAAAGGGTTTAACAGAAGAAGAAAACATCATACACGACAACATCGTCGACCCACGTTATGGAGCGGTCCCGGGCGGGTCCCGGGTTCGATCTCCGACCAGACAGAAATCTGAATGATGAGTTTAGATTTCTGTTCTGGGTTTGGTCTGTTTGTGTATTCGTCTTTGTGTCCTAGCACCCACGACACAGGAGAAAATCCTAGTGTGGGGCTATAAGTGTAGAAAGCGTTCATGTTTAGACAGTACGATGATATTAAGTCACTATCTATTATTATTTATTATCAACTCCTGAACACCAAAACTATCTATATATATAAATGGCCTATAGATGGTTGTTGATATACACGAGGATCCAAATAGAATGCCTGGAAAAAGTGAATCTACCTACTAGAAAACTAGTAAACTTCAGGGATGCGCTACTTCTTTTAGTCAGTAATAAGTACACATTCTTAAACCAAGCACTCTAACTCATCTTCAGGAGTGGCAAGGCATTTGTGAGATGAGTAAATTTTGATGACAAGTATTTATCGACTACATGCAAAGTACTTCATGGCATGTATTATCTTATGGAAGTAGCAAACGAGCATGCAGCCCACCTGATGGTAAGTGGCTACTGCCGCCCATGGACATCTGTAAACAACCCTAGGTAAGATCAAAGTCTCACATAAGGATAGCCACAGATGCGTTGCTACCCCTGAGCACTAAGAAGGAATGCCCTAAAACTTTGTCTCCCTTACCTCACCCATCAGGCCAGAACACAACAGCGCATAACACTGCTGTTATAAGGCAGAAATAGCTCAGGCGGTGGTGCTTCTGGAGTCAAACCACAAAAAGTTCTACCACCTTCAATCTACTTTCATACCAACTTTATAGGTGTATCTAGATAGATGGTATACAAGTGGCAAAGCAAATGTAAATAGCGATTTTCTATTACAGTAGTCCTATATGCAAACACCTAATACATATGAAGGTATATACTTTTGAATAAACTTTATAAAAGCTAGAACATTAAAATTGGATAGTAGGATAATTTAATGGCGTACACTATCTACCATTTTTTTCTTGATACTCCACCCTAAGAGCTACCCCTAGTGGAATATTTGTATCATAATCTGCACGTAAGAAGCCACGGTCGATACTTAGTCGACCTATTCTATAAATTTTAAACAAAGGCAATAAAACGTTGAACATACTTCCAACACAGCATCTGATTTTTACTCGACTGAGTCAGAAGGAGGGTAATGTTTTTCAAGCATATGTATTTATATATGTATGTATATATGTTCGTTTGTATGTATGTCCATAACTTTGGCACGCGCTACAGCTCAAACGGCTTGAAGGATTAAGACCTATGACATATTATTAGAATCATCTCAGTTAGGATAGTGACATAGGCTATATAATAAGAGAATATTAATAGGGAAAAAAGGGGGAGGAAGGACGACTTTTGTATGGTTTTGGGTATCAAATGAGCGGTAGTATATAAACCATAATAAAAATATATATATTATAATACTTTTACTTGGCTACTTTGACAGAAAGTCATAAAATTTCTATAGGTTCAAAAGTTTTTATGCATTTTTTAAGTGTTGCTATGTTTTGATTTTTATTTTGGAACTTTGTCATTAAAGCGCCTGGCTGTATTAAGTTTATATAATGTTATGCAAACCAGTAATTTGAGTGCATATGTAAATAGCCTATGAAAAGATATTTGTTTTTAAATGTAATGTATGTATGTACTTAATTAGTATGCCTTATCTAAATAAATAAAAAGCGTTAAATTAAATACATTGTTATGAACAAATAAATCGTTTTAAGCAGTCGGGTTTTTTGTTTTAATATTTTTAACAATGTTACGAGTATAAGTTCCCTACGCATGTAGATGCTGATGACGCCGTCACCTAAATATCAAGTACTCGTGAACATCACGTTGTGGGCCAAGTGCGCTCGTTACGGGCCACATTCACGCGTGCTTGTTTGAAGCGCGCTTGATTACGTTACGGCATGTCATGGCAATTTATTGCGATTATATTACAAGAATTTATTCAAAGGATTTTTATCTTAATCAATCTGGCGCTGAAATGATTGTAATGTCACCACTTAGGTATATTGTCAAGCTCGAGGGAAGCAAACTTTTTTAAAATTAAAAACTCAATGATATTAGATTCAGCGTAAAAGAAATAATATTTATTTTATTGAGGGCTGCTATATAATAAAAAAACTTTGATATCTCTATTAAAGGTACAAATTTCAAAAAGTATTAATTTATATTATTACTTATAGTTGTCCCTGGAAAAATACCCTTACATTTGATACTCATATTGGTAAAGTGGTACAAAAACATGTAATCCGCCATTTTATGATGGCGGCCGTCTTGGATTTGTTACGGTGTATTGTATTTTACAAGTTTAGCACTACATTTGGTATTCATATTTGGTAGGTGGTACAAAAATATATAATCTTCCATCTTATGATCATCTCCATCTTAAATTTGATTTTCTTCTCGTAATGTATTGTATTCTACGAATTAAGCTATTTCATTTTATACCCATATCGTGTAGGTTGTACAAAAATATATAATCCGCCATTTAGTTGCGGCGGCCATTTTAAATTACCAACAATATTGATTATTTATAATTACGTCACTTTCAGAATTAAAGGTATATTCCAAATTTCAATCTCAAATCAAAACTCAATCGGGAATGTATGAATTGGATTTAATGCAGCTTGCAAAATTTGAGTTTAACATGCATATTGTAATAATGAATAAATTTTAAATAATAAAATAAATCTGAGAATCATTATTACCTACCTTTTATGAAATCTTTGTTTGTTTTTTTTTAATTCTATCTAAACATTAATATAAATAATACTTCAATAAAAATATGTGAATAAATAATAATTTAAAAACATTGCTAAGAATTGGAATTGATCAATATATAACCAGGTTACATTAAAATTTTCTATTTTGAGAAAACAAAGTATACATACATCATGTTTAAGTCTTTACCATACGTCTTTTGCAAAAATATTTAAACTGTTAAAAAGATGGTCGTCTCATACATAAATGAGCGTGCAACACAATCCTTTGGGACATACCAACACAACCCAAATATGTGTGGCGATTGTATGTCCCCAATCGAACTGCACTGGTTCTGATTATTATTTATTATTAACTAATACAAAAACATGGTGTCCAGAAACTCAGCCTACTTGTTATACGGCAACAACAGGCCATAAACATTAATTTGTGATTGTCCCCAAGTAGATAGGAATTATTAATAGCTAATAAATGCGTTTCGCACCCTAAGGACTATGTTAGAAAATCTCTTGTAAATATTCAGAAAGTCATTAAGTTTATCTCGTAGTAATAATAGTGGTAGAAGATATATCTAGATAGATAGATATGTGTATAGATATCTGTACAACCCTCAGATAAAATCAGTCTTACCCGACGTTGACCACAGGTTGCTACCCCTGAAAATTAAGCTGGAACGCTTCTGATAAGTACGGTTCCCTTACCACACCCTTCAGACCAGAAGGTAGACACCTTATTAGACAGACATAGGTGTGGCGGTGGTTTCACCGGAGTCTACACTACAAATAGTTCTACCAACTTTTATAATATTTGTTAAATACTATTTAAGTATCTGTAAAATCGTTAATTGGATGAACTGCGTGATGATGTTCACAACACTAGTCCGTCACTTTTTACACAGGAAGATATCAAAACCACTTTAGATTTCCGTTCGGGGTCTAATATTGGTTAAGTACTGTTTATGTGTTTTCATAGGAATCACAAGTCAAGGAATGCTAGTCTGGAATTATGAGTATAAAAGGCGTGTGAAAAAGTGAGTATAAAAGACATTTGAGTGTAAATATTATTAGTTTGAGTTTATGTTAGAAAAGTAACAAACGAACATGCACCTGAGGTTGCCTATAGGCGCGTTGCTATGCCTGAGGCCAAAGCTAGAATGTATGTAATAATATGTACTTTTTTTTTGTAACGAGGGGGAAACCTTCAAAAGGTACCCGACTCCGTGGGAGCAACGCCGGGTTATGTGGGATTTTTACCGGACTAAAACCCCCCCGGTGGCCGTCTTCAGCGCTGCGTGGGGGACCTCGGGATCTCGAACGAAACGCAACCGGAGTCCTCCGAACGCGATGCCCCTTACGGGCTCTTCCTGATGAGCATTTGCAGTCACCGTGCCTTCATATGTTACGACGGTATGCGACCACACATGCCGCCGTCCTTCCCGAGGTCGCTTGGCTGGACGGCTCGAGCTCACTCTCTTGCCGCCCGCAACCCCAAAGCCCCCTTTTAGTCGCCTCTTACGACAGGCAGGGGATACCGTAGCCCTGTTCTGGTCCCGGAATAATATGTACTAGTTGATCATATGGCAGACGTATGTTCCCACCAGGTTACAAAATCACTTCCTACTCTCATAGCCCCACTCTAGGATTTTCTGTCGCGGGTGCCATGGACAAACAAAGACAAATACAAAACACCCAAAATCAGAACAGAAATCTAAACTCATCATTCAGATGTCGGTCTGGCCGGAAATCGAACCCGGGACACACTGCGTGTCAGACCGGTATGGTGACCGCTCTACCACGTGGGTCTGGGTCTGGGTGTTTGTGTGTTCGTCTTTGTGTGTCCATGGCACCCACGACACAGGAGAAAATCTTAGTGTGGGGTTATGAGTGTAGAAAGCGTAAAGCGTAGTAGTACCGTTCGATCGAGGAGGTATCACCGCCTCAACTGTTTTTGCGTTTCAATGGAATAAGTGGATGTCGGCTAACTTACATATATATGAAGAACATTTCACAAGAATGGCAACGCATCTGTCATGGGCGTCAAATAGATCCAATGTTCTATGCGGAGTTGATAGCAGATCAGTCTTATTTAAATGTTTTCAATTCCGAAGATTTGTTTAAAATTTTCAACCAGAGCTGCTTTTGTTACTATGTTATCGTTAGTTAGTTTCCACACGTTACCACAATATATCTGAGAAGTTTTACAATTTATGCGATACGCCTTAATACAATAAAATCGAAACTGCGCGGAACTGATATTTATGCAGGCGTGTTATCTTATCCTGAAAGTTAGATAGTATTACTTCCCAACTTAAATCCGAGTTGTGTGCAAAATTCATGCCTTGGAGAAAATATCTTTTGTTCGTTTAAACATACAAGTACATAAGATTTATTGAGCGACAACAGATTGAAGGTAATATTGAAGATATTGAACTCTCCGTGGTTAGGCCCCGGAGATACTACCTCCACCAATTGTTTTCTGATTTGAAGACATTTCAGCTTAATCCGTAAGAAAAGCAAAAAAATAATTAGCCTATTGGCGACATTAAAAGTCTTTTGATATCATATTCTGAAAGTGTTTAATTGCGTCTTATTTCATATAAGCTTTTTCCAGCCGTACAAGGACATGTACCACGGTAAAAAGTATCTATATATGCTAATCCAGGTCTTAAACTATATGTGTACTAAATTTCATCCAATCCAATCAGAATTTTTACGAGAAAGTGTAACAAACGCACATACATTTAATATTAGTACATCCCTACTATATTGAAGGTGATAGAACTCTTTGTGGTTCTACTCCGGAAGCACCACTGCCACTCCTATTTCTATCTAATAACAGCAGTGTTATGCGCTGTTGTATTCTGGTCTGAAGGGTGTGGTAAGGGAGACATGCTTTTTCGAAGCATTCCATCTTAGTCCTTAGGGGTAGCAACACATCTGTGGCTAACCTTAAGTGAGACTTTGATCTTATCTAGTATTAATTACAGATATCCACGGGTGGCAGTAGCCACTTACCATGAGGTGGGCTGCATGCTCGTTTGCTACCCATACTATAAAAAAATAAGATAGTTTTAAATATTTTCTTGATTACTAAGTAAGAAACTTAACATAAGTAAAAAGATCTTTTCAGTCATCTACAGACATCAACAAGACCAAGAAAACATATCTTGATAAAAGATTATCACCCGTTTCATTTGTAGAGCTCTTCTTGTACCCTTTGAACGTTCGACGCTTTGCTTCTAAGCCACTTTGACACGTATTCAAACGATGGATGGCAATTCTTCGCCGCAGTGAACGTAAGATAAAAGAAGAACTATAGTTTAGTAATCATCGAGGAGAAAAAGCGATGAAACTTTTATATTACATCGTCTATCCATCGATTTATCTTTCTCCTATCTTAAATTATGTTTTTATTATTAATCTTAAGCTCAACTCTAACTCAACTAACGCATGATGTCAATGTGATAGATGAATATTACCTATAACAATATAAAAAATACACGGAAGGAATTCCGCAGAGCTTGCGAATTGCGGGCATCACTAATTATTAGTTTAACTTATACAAGTTCTTGTTCTAAATAACAGTTAATTCGTTTATGCTAACAAAGTAGAATACGGGCGTACACCTGAGGTCTACTACATTTTCATGACAAGACATATGCATATACCAGCTGGAGGTACTTGATTATATTTGTACTCCATCCTGATAACTACAAATGCTACTATGAACTTGCAATATTTTTCAATATACGTAAATAATAATATAAATAAATGCAGTATTAAACACATACGCGGATATAATTAAAATCTTTCCAAATTTACGTAAAACAAAAAGAAAATCAAAGAAGCGATGAATTAATATTTACACATTCACCTGGCCGCCTTCTGCATTTCTTATCTTTTGCATACAAAAGCCCAAAAATGTCCGTCTACCCACTCACTAAAACAAAATTATTGTTATATTTTTATCTTAGTAACATACTTGTAATCTTTATAGAAGTAAGGAATGATAAACCATAAAATATATTATTGAAATTGTCAGCCAACGAAACTAACTATTAGTCTCGCCTCCAATATACATTGTGGAATGAATCGCAAAGTAATTGTAACTCCGCCCGCAACCGCCGACGAACGCTCGCTCGTTTAAATTAATTGTCAACTGCAAACTTATCGTCGGTCTCCTGCCGTGTCCTACTTCCGTTGCACTTTTGAAAAAACTTTTCATAACCAGGAGGGGTAACCAGTAGCAAGTCTAGTCCATATTCTAAATATCTGGAAAAGATTGGTTGGAAATGTAATAATTTTAGCAAAAAACATACATTTGTTAGATTCTACGTGAATACATAAAGGATGGATAAAGTGAATAAATCGATTCTTAAGTAAACCTTTATTTAAAGTATAATAATCACGCCTCAAACTTCCAAGATGCTCTAAAGTATTATTATTATGTAAATTTTCTTTAACATAAACATAAACAAATACATAATTCTGTTATTCGATTTAAATTATCGTTTCCTTCAGTTTAATATTCAAGGCAATACTTCTAGAGACTTCTTTCTCCGTAAAAAGCTTATATTTTTTATTTAACATGCAATAGTTATTTTTTCAAATGTAACAATCAATAAGATCAAACCAAAAATGGTAAAAGAAAAGCAAGTGTGTAGATAATAAGTTATAGTTTTATCAAACCATAATAAATCACACCTACAATAACAAAAATCAATATATAAAATATAAGTTTAAAATCTTAAAACTTGACTACATAAAAATAGCGCTCTTAAAGCATGAAAAAAGAAAGTATTCTTATAGTGATGTTGCGAAAATAGCCTTAATCAGATAACATCCTATCCTAAGTATAAGGATAAACTTTAAGGATAAGTGGTATACGACCACGGCTATTTTCGGAACATAACTGATAATAATATTTTCTTTCAAAATTTTGATAAAAAGATCAGACAATGCGAGGAAACGAAAAAACGGATAAAAAAACAACTAAGTAAATCATAATCTTCATTTCGCTTCGCTGCAGTCGAATAAAAAGGATTGTTGTTACGATTTATAGACAGATACTAGAAGTCAAAGTAACCGACAGTAAATAATTTCATTACTAAGGGCTCGAAGCGTACAGCTTTGCTTCGTGTATAAGATATTTTAATCCCGCGTTTAGGCAGCAGCAACTTTAAGAAACAAAATTAAGTTTTGGTCCGTCGTCCCAAGTACTGGGATCACAATTAATCTTCGCGCTTAGTCACGAGTAGTCGCAGCTTTATATTTAAACTTCCTTGGGTTACATACATTACTAAGTACGCCCAAATCTCTGTTGATTAATTACTGAAACACAAAACTCAACAGCCTACAACAAAACTGTGTTCATAAATTATACATCATAATACTTTTCAAAAAAGTTCGGAACAAACTCAAGACGTATTGGAGTAAAACCTGAATTGTTCGCTAAGTTACTTAAAGATTCATGATGAATCCTACAATATTCTTCTTATTCGGCATAATTATATGTAAAAATTGGGACGAAAAAGATTAAGGATGAAGCGCGGCACTTGACTCGAGTTTCCGAAGAAATGTCCTCAAAACAGATATTAATATTTATAAGATTCTACATAATGATGATAAATAATTTTATTTCAGGTATTATTCACTTGAAAGCGTATCGAAAAATCAAATAAGTGACTGTAACCATTAATCGGAATTCCAACGATACGAAAATGACCCAGAAAGCAACATACGCGTTTAAAAACTTCATTAAGAGGTTTTAATTAGAATTTCTGAAAAAGCACCAATATTCCTTAATTGCTACAATATAGCAAAATTGCAATGCAAAAAAGGGGATGATTGGGCAACTTACATAATTTTATTAAATCTAATAAAATGTGAAGGTTCAAATACCAATCGTACGTTATCAACCCGTCCCATGCATAGTCATAAGAAAAGGAAAGGCACCAAATGGAACAGGATTGATCGCACACATCACCCGGGTCAAACGTTTATTTCCATCGAAATTCAATTCAAGTATTACGAGGTAGCGCCAATTTTCACATTCTCGTCGAATTGGTAAGTAGTACTCTGCAATCAGGGTACTTTAGCTCTACAGTAGCGACATCTGTGTATAATTTTGAGATCTTACACTCACGACATCTAGCGAAATCATATCAAAACGCTGTAAACAATGTTGGACAAAAGTAAAGGTTCTCCGTTAGACATTGTAGTACCAAACACTGATAAGAGAGTACGCAACTGTGTTTACACAACTGTACTCCAGTATCATTTTATCTTTAAGGTTTCATGATGTATTACTACGCAGTCATCTAACGCTCAATAGAGGGTGTTGTTGGTAACATTACATCATTCAATATAAAAGTGATAAATCAGCAAATATATATTTAGAAAATTGTTAACAAGAATTGTAAATTGCTAGTTTAAAATAAACAAGTGATAATACTAATACGCGGGAAGTGGGAGATTATTGTGTAGTTTTCTATGTAAACGTTTATTTTTTATGGATAGTTGTTGGCTGCCGCAACCGGGCTGCTTCATATCATCACTTTGAAGAAAGCATTTTAATCTGTGCGTAAATGTATATATAGGCTTCCGTAATAATATAAAGAATACTTAGGTTTTTATTGACTATTAGGTATTATAAATGCAAGGCATCAGTTAAGGAGATTGGTGGAAGAATGAATATATTGCAAGCTGTAAAAGTTTATAACAAGCTAAGATTTTAACAAATTTATTTTACATTTACAAAATATTCAGTTCCAAGTGTTTCTATGTGAGTGTTCATATGCGAGTATTACAGTAAAAAAATCAGAAAGTATTGTTAAATGTATGGTATATATCTAGCAATTTAGTTATTGGACATCATTTTACAAAACTTTAAGTATTTCGAAAGTTATTTCGAAATACTTATACCAATATTATTTCGAAATACTAATATTATTTCTCAATGAGCATAAATACTAAAACATTTTTTTTATTTAATAATCGTTTCAGTTAAATGTATAGGATATAATTGCATATATAATATTTGTTTATAATATTTCAGTTTATATTATATTTCATCATCTGTCCTTTTTTTACAAGAAAAAGCTTTACTTTAAATAAACCTACTTTTACTGTAATACCTTTTAAATTTTATATTACCTACCACAATAAACATATGTTGTCATGGATATGTGATGTAATGTTTTCTATTTAATTTAAAATATATGATGATTATTATTGAATGTATAACTAATTTAACAAGACTTTTAGATTGCACATATATACATGGAAAGATCTTGAAGGTTTGAATAAAGCTATATGAAAATCAATGAGGTTTGGCAACACGAGAGCTGTTTTATGAAATTAAGCAGATACAGCGCTTTTTTTTTTCAAATTTGCTCTAATTTTGACGCTATATTGAAAACATGTTTACTGTCTTAAATGCGGTTTAATTTTAGTAAAAATAATATAGTCATTATTTTTATAAGCAAAAGGGTAAAACTGTATTCCTCAAATCCTCTACGAATCATTACATTATCTTACTAATATTATAAAGAAAAGCATGTGATGTAAGTGTATTTGTTACTCTTTAACGCAAATACTACTCATCAAATTTCGCTGAAATTTAGCACATGGATAATTCATGATTTGGATTAACACGTAGAATCTCCGACAAAAACGAAAGTAACTGAAGAGAGCGGAGCCCCGAGAATAAGCTAGACTTAAATTACGAAATTTTTATTGCAAAGCTGATGTGTTACCATGTTACCATGTGGTCCGATCATGTATATACGTTAACACTAAATAGGTGGTAGAACTCTTTGTATATCGACTCCGGAAGCACCGCCACACATATTTCTGCTTAATAATAGCAGCATTATGCGCTGCAGTGGTCTGGTCTGAAGGGTGTGGTAAGGAACACATACTTTCCGAGGCATTCCATCTAAGTCCTCAGAGGTAGCAACGCATCTGTGGCTAACCTTAGGTGAGACTTTGATCTTACCTAAGGTTGATTACAGATGTCCATGGGCGGCAGTAGCTACTTACCATTAGGTGGGCTGCAGGCTCTTTTGCTACTTCCATACTATAAAAAACAATAAGTTTCAATAAAATAGAGTAATCAAATTACTCCTGCATTAATTCGTCATTTTACAGAATAGAAGCAAGCAATTTAATTGCTTGAAATATTTTCTTATCAATAGTAGACTATTGTATTATAGATATCCTTTGATATCATAACACACCTCCGATTATTTAGTGGTGATTTAGATCACGCGAGAAAGTGGTTTCAGAGAGGTATAAGGCATTGTATGGCCTTTGCTTTTCTTATCCTAACAGGCAACCCGTGTCTAGCAGTGAAGCTACAGAGTAATGTCATTTCCATTTTTTTTCCTTCCTAATTCATTTCCCATGTATCGCTGAAAGCGCTTGACTGCTTGATTTGCTTGGTAGACGGTGACAACAGCGCCATCAGTGATATTCAGGCGTACAGCGGTCTCGGTTGTATGATTAGGCTTGTGAGCCTCGCATAATGGGATTACTTGGTAGCAGTATTCACTTCCATAACTAGTGCTCTCAGTTACAAGTATAGGTAAGTTTAAAATTTAAAATATTTTATTATTATAATATTATGTATCATTTTCAGAAACAAATCCCAACGAACCCCTGAATAATATGTATTTTATCATTCAATGTTTAGAAATACAGATATATTCAGACGTATTTCATACGAAATATCGTTATATATACATATAATATAAATATTTGAAATAGTAGGTAATTATATTTTTTATGGAAGATGCGTTAATATTATTTAATAATAATAGACTTATTTAGACAATGTATTTAAACATTTATTCATTTTAATTATACACATATGTACGTAATACAATACTATTTCGTGTTTACTATAGCAAAATAATTAGTATTTACTCTAACAATCAGATGTAGAGAAGCATTTATCATAGACATGTTTGATATTTATACACTACTTACTCGTTATTTACAAAGACCAACAGTTAATACTGTTGAAAAATAGACATTGTCTGACATTTGCTTGTTGATAAAAAGTTCGATGGTCGTTATCCTAAACTCTTCCGTACTGCGCAATTTGTTATCAAATGGGCTTCAATATTAATAAATGAAATACAAAGGAAATGAATAATACTTATAAAAACATAAATAATATGTAATAAATATATAACGTTTTCCCCAATTATAGTCATACACTGAACTTTCTGACTTGTAGGTACCAAGGACGCAACATCTCACGTACATGAATACCTATACTCAAAAACCCTTAATTTCAGTATAACAGATGATCCACCCTACATCCATTGCACCGGAAAGCTGCCACCATCGTAAACAGGTTGAGTGGTGAAAACAAAATGAGGTTTATACTTTAACTTCAGAAACTGTGTCAGCCCTCCATGAATAAGACCTATAAAGAATTGTGAAGAACTCTGCGCATGCGCGGGAACACTCCATAAACCCTTGAATAAAGATATTTCTTTCCAACAGCCGAAGGATTGTATGGAATTGCGGCTATGAGCTTACATAAGACTCCTCCCATGAGTTTAACGAAATTTGTGATGTAAATTTTATTATTTACCTATTAATGATTAATTTTTTTTATTCTTAACCACTAAACTCTAAAATAGCAGAAAACATTATAATTAACTTACCTTAATCATAATTAACTAATGAATAAATTACTGATTAAAAAAAACTAAAGTGACAAACTAATATCAAGTAGACTGCTAGTTTGTTATTATCATTACATAAAAATATCTTCATGATTCTTCATCAGATTAATGACAACATAAATAGAAACCTAACTGCATAAAGATTTTAGCCACCCAACGATCGTATATTATTAATTACTAGCTTATTTTCACGGATTCGCCCGCTTCGGTTTTGTTTACTACGGTAATGAGTGTCTATGACCTGGATTGGATTGTCTATGGCATGATCAATCCAGGTCATAGACTATCTGTGTGCAATTTTTAGCATAATCTGACTAGTAGATTTGCGTGAAAGAGTAACAAACATAAACAGATCGTACCAACTTACGCATTTATAATTATATTACGCATTTATATTTATAACTAGCTTTTACCTGCGGCTTCGCTCACTTTTTCAACTTTAGACGAACAATCGTGTCTGCCAAATTATTTTTTTAATATATATATTTTTTAAAGTATCCGTTGTTTTTCCTAATACCTCTAAGAATATATATACAAGGGTTCATGATAAACGGTTAAATAGTTTTAGCGTGAAAGCGCAACAAATAAACTTACATTCACATTTATAATAGCAGGGATGTTAGTAAGATTATAATTGTTGCGTAACTCTTAACGTTCGTTGTAAACCATTGGTATATACAGCAATATTGTTATTTGTAGAAGAGAATAACAGGCAGGTGCTGGCCTTAAGTGAAGCCTTTGAAATGAAAATCTACTTACCCTTCTATCTCACACTTGTAGCGTAGATTATATTTCTTAGGTGTATATTCCAATTACGAAACGTGGAATTTTCTACCCATCGGTGTGAGGTGTTGTTATTTTTTTTAACGTTTTACTTTAAACCCTGTCATATTTAATCCATGTCCCTAATCATATTTAAGCTTATAACTGATTACGTCATAACTTTAGCTCAACTCTTTTCGATCATTAGATTTCGATTTCAGAAATACTTTCACTCAAATAAAGAAATAGTGAGTTATACATCATTCAAGTATCTTACTGACCGGAGAACAAACATGGAACTTTGTCAGGCCGGTGTGGTGACTGCTCCGATACGCGGGTCGTATAAACAGTTGCATACAAGTTTTTGTTGGCATCAGAGAAAATCGTTACACTTTTTCTGAAGAAAATTCATTGCATTATGTTAATATAGAATCCTATATAACTAAACATAGGATTCCGTATAACGTTCAATATAAGGTTACTTTAGAACACTGTGGCCTTAATATTACTCGTAGTTTTTAATACGAAAATACTCAAGACAATTATGAAATCTTGACTTTTCTCTAAAATATATTTTTTTTGTTTTGGCCATAGTCCACTGCGCTGGCGAAGTGCGAATTGATAGATTTTAAAACCATGTAAAGATAATTTAAAGATTACGTAATAAGTATTGAAGAACGCCAGTTACTATTTTGACGGCTTTTATTCGAAAACTTGTTGAAAACAAGTACTCTGCTCCCTGTTACGGGCTCAGTTTTTGTCCTTGCGTGAACCGCTACAATCGACTATTGATTTTATGCGATGTATATGCAACACCCACAGCCTGTTTCTATTGTACACATGCTATAAATATTTATAAAGGCTGCTTTCAAACTACAATTTATCTTTTGAGCTTGGAGGATTGCATTACTTTTTCTCGTAGGGTAATGTTGTTCCCCACCACTAACGCACATATACTTTGTATAAATAGTAGAGAGTTATACTCTTTTTTTATATGTTAAAAGAGATCCAAACACTACGAGCGTTAGAACTTAATAAAAACGCTTTTTATACTCACAGCCCCACGAGAATTTTTACTGTGTCATTAATGCCTTTAAAACAAACCTACCACTCAGACCTAGAACAGTAATCTAAATGTATCATTTAGATATTTGTTTGGCCAGGGATAGAATCCGAAATCCATTGCGTGTAAGACCGGTATGATGGCCAATCTGAAACGCAGGTCGTGATAAAAGTAACCGAATTTTATGGTCCAAACTGCTGAATCAATTACTGTTGCAAATATTCATATAACTTGTCTGCTTCTTAGGTTTTAAAAACCATGTTGAGGCAAAAAGTTAAATCTATGAAGAGAAAAATCGTGTAACTAAAATAGCCAGCCAAATATCGTTTTACTAGTGCAGGTATGGAAGACCCCGGGCGATATGGGGTGTATTGAAAAGACCAGCATTTTATACCAAAATGTTATATCTATTGTTTTCTCCCTTGTTTTCAGCCAATTTCTTACTTTGTACAAAAACGTCTTGTGATTGGAACAGAAAATAGAATAAGTACTCAACTTGAAAATAAAGAAAGGCTATAAGATAGATTAAGGTTACCCGTGATTACCAAATAATACATGTAGTATTTCATGCTTATAATTATTTACACAGACTGGGTTATACTTCATTTCAGAGATTAGTCGCCTACGCAAGCATTACTTCACAGTCGAGCCAATTTGGTTTTCGTCCAAATTATAATTTTTTGAGAAGTGTCAGCTATGTGGGTTTCTGCACGATATTTTGCTTTACCGTAAAGTAATGATAATTTCTAATACCCACATCATTTAAAAAGCCTGGGATTCGAATCTCGGACCTTTTCGGATCTTCCGAATTGAGATACCGAAGTTTAACACTTAAGCTATTATACAATAGCTTAAGCTTATTCTATCGATTGGTGATTCTGATATAAAATATATGGATAAGAACTCTATTGTTCTAGAGACGCTGATAACCAGCGTCTCTAGAATGGAATAAAGTTAAGTCCATGATACCGAGCAATAGTGATCGTGTTAAATAATAAATAATTATTACTATTTATGGTAGTCTAGTAGCTAGCACGAGTATGGCATACATGAGCTTCCCAAGACGCATTGGGTAACAGTACGTTCCAATTAAGTATTTATTCACTGATATATATGCCTTTACGACTGACCTTAAATTGAATGCAGTGATTTAAGCTTTTCATTTTAATTGTTGTTAATTCAGTAAAGATAGGCCTTTTGTGGTTAAACTATGGCGTCAGCACTGCCATATCTGCTTTTGGTCCATATCTGTCGTTAACCTATTATTGTCCCACTACTGGACACGGGTCTTCTCTCAGAATGAGTGAATTTTAGGCCATAGTCCGTCGCGCTGTCCAAGTGCGAATTGGTAAACTTCACACACCTTTGAAAACTCTGAGGTGTGCAGGTTTCCTCACGATAATAAGGGAAAACCCCTTACCGTAAACCAGTCATAATTACTTTCTAATACGCACATCATTTTAGAAAAATATGTCAAAATCAGTTAATCCTATCCATAAATTTCGATGTATCAAACATAAAAAAAAACAGTCGAATTGAGAAACTCCTCCTTTTTGGCCGTCGGTTAAAAAGAAGGAGGTTCCCAATTCGACTGTTTTTTTATGTTTGATACATCGAAATTTGTAGATGGGATCAACCGATTTTGAAAAATATTTTTATTTGAAAGGTGGTGCTTCCCGTTGGGTCCCATTTTATTTTGGTCCAGTATTGACAAGGGCATCCATGAGAAAAACGTCTTAAATTTGCATTAAATATATGCGCCACAAATGAACGAATAACTCAGCTTCTACTGATCCGCTCTCATGAAACTTGAAATTAACGTTAGATATCTAGTATCTAGGACATATTTTAATGAAAAATATGATCTTCTACTCCTCGATTCTGATGATGTAGGGATACTGCTAGCCAAAACCAAAGAAGTTAGCTATTTGGTGCTTACGAATATATAATAAGATTACTGAGCAGAGACATACTATGAAATATCTGACCTTCAAATCCTCAACCCTGATGATGGAGGGGTACTTCGAACCTACACCATAGAAGTTGGCCATTTAGTGCTTACGTATGCATATACGTAAATTTTCATGTTATATCTCTGCATAGCAATCTTACTGCATAGTAAGATTGCTATGCAGAGATATAACATGAAAATTTTGACCTTCAACTCCTCAAACCTGATGATGCAGGGTACTGCAAGCCTAATTTATAGCTTAGCAACCTAATCGGTTGAGCTGTAGTTTTTTTTTTTATATTGGATGGATTAGGTTAGGTTGGAGCATAATAGAAAACATAAAACTAAGCGAGCAGGGCGCTGCAGCGCCCTGCGAACGGGTACGCCCAGTTCATATAAATACAGACCTAAAATTTATTTACCTCTATATAATTTATAAAAGTTTTGTTTGTCATGGCTTAGGACTAAATTTTACATTCATGCTGAAAGTTAACTTTTCGTTTAAATTTATGCTTTCGTGTAAATTTATATTTATGAAGCAAAATTAGTGATATTATGTGAAGACAAATATAAGTGTAACATCACTAAAAGCGTGAAAAAAATTAAAAAATAGAAACCGACTTCTATACCACAAAAAAGTAAAAAAATAATTTAAATATATGTTGGTTTCTTACATACACAGTACATAGTTCTGAAGTCGGCGCTCAACATATTTTGTTACATTACTTAGTTTGACTTAAAAACTATGTATTATGTACTTTTTTCTAAAATGATGCGCGTATGTGTGAAATTAATTATCACTGCTTTACAGAAAACATCGTGAGGAAACCTACACACCTGAGTTCTTTTAAAATAAATCTCAAATGTGTGTGAAGTAAGTCTTCAATTCGCACTTGACCAGCGCGGTGGACCTGAAAGAGTTTCGCCGTGACCACGATCCATGTAACTGGGTCGAAATATCGGCAAATATAAATTAAAAACCACATATCATGAGTACCCGTAACATATTAAAAAATATATATGGCCTGAAACTCTCTCAATCTGAAAAAAGACCCGTGCCCAGCAGTGGGACAATAATGGGTTGACGGTACTGTACAGTACGGGACGGTACGGTACAGTTCATCCTTGTTTCCTTTACTATAAGGTAACTTTCAGTAGCCCTTATATTAAATTATCAATTTCATTAACATACGGCATTGTACGCGGCCAGTATCACAAGGGGTCCCTTTATATGGTAACATACTGAGTAACAAGGAATAAAGTATAATAATTATTTATTATATATAATACTTTATTATTAAACTTGAATAATAATAGAACTTTATGAAAACCGATAAACATAAATTCATACAAGCCAGTTTAGCTATTTCCATAATAATTGATGTAATAACAAGCTAAGATAACATCATGTGTTAAAAATAGTTTCAAAGAACCTCACTAGATTCTTGTATACTTTATTACGAAGCTCATTAACATGCTACAAGGATCTTGTATAAATTGCCCGTTTGAAATATTACCCACCCTCTCGGAATAGCATTTGCTATATATATAAAGGATGTTTGGTTAAACGAGGTTCGTAATAATTCATTCTCACAGATGAATATATATATAGGTAAATAAAAGAAAACACTCAATGTATAACCTCAAACTGTCGTAAGGGATGATCACCATAAATCTATAATATTAATAAAGCTGAAGAGTTTGTTTGTTTGTTTGAACGCACTAATCTCAGGAACTACCGGTCCGATTTAAAAAATTCTTTCGGTGTTAGATAGCCCATTTATCTAGAAAGGCTACAGGCTATATATCATCGTCGAAACTTACGCGGGTGAATCCGCGGGGCGAAAGATTCACTTATTTTGCCTTATGATGAGGCTTTGGGCGCGCTCATTGTTCATTAATAATTTGTTTTAATGCATAAACCTATCAAAAATTATTATATTTTTATACATATTCGTGTTCAGGATGAGAATCGGATATTAAACGCCCCTCTGAAATATTTCCAGCGATTTACGGAACAACCTCTATAAAACCTAAAATTGGCATGGTAGCACACGACTGACACCGATGCCGACGCTCGTTGGTGGCAATCGACGACCGTTAACGATGGTCCTCTACATTAATCGATTGTCGCTCGTGTATTAGCTCCCTTACACTTTATAGCTCTACAGTAACAAATATAGCCCCGCCCTAATTTTCCCTTTGTCATAATTATCAAGATTTGTATGTCATAGACATACAAATCTTACACACAACGTAAGTTTATTTTTTATTTCTAGATTTTTCCTTTGCCGAGTATCAAATCCGGAATCCTTTACATATATAAAAATGTATGTGCCTTAAAGATAATGTGCTATACATGTTATATTATATACGATAGCTTTTTCTTCAGTTACCTTATACAAGATCTGTCTCTATTAATATCCAGTGTGAGAAAGTGTTATGCAAGCCATATAATTTTATGATCATAGCTCATCGAATATTAAACAGATTCTAACCACCACAAGGACTTAGGATTTTGATTAGCACCACTATTCAATTAAAATGTGGCATATTCCATGGTCACGTTGTATTTTTTTAATAACTTGATGAAAGTATTGTAAAACCAGATTGGCCATGACTTGCCCACGCGACGCATTTTCCCTTACTTTATTTTATGGATTTAGTCATTATAATTTATCACTTTATCATTGAGTCATTATAATTTGTCAAATAATATTCAATATAATTAATTAATACATCCCATATAACTACTATATAACTATTTAACACCTAATAACACGTAATATTTATGTCTCCGCTTTCATCTTTGCCTTTACTTATTTTATATTTTTAAACGACTTCCCAAGGGTAAGAGGTTATCTATTCATCGCGTGTATAATATATAGGTACGTCACGAATACACATATATGTACATATATATCGACCGACACGATTTAAACGGCATTGTACGCGGCCAGTATCACAAGGGGTCCCTTTATATGGTAACAGAATTTTCGTTTTAGCAGATTTTCCCGAAAAAATGAGAAAAATATTTTTTTATTTCATAGGGTATTTCATCACGTAACTTTTTTGAACATATGTATGATCTGATGATTGAGTTACGGGGTGGAAACAAACATTACTCCTATGTTTTTTTTTTTAATTTGGTATAACTCAGTTTCTACTGATCCCATTCTCATGAAAATTGGAATGTCTATGATAAAATGATATGATGAATACTTTGACGTTAAAGTTTTCGATCCTGATGATGCAGAGGTACTGCTGACCTAAACCATAGAAGTTAACTTTTTGGTACTTCCTGGCATATGATAAGATTGCTGAACAGAGACGTAAATGAATAATTCGATCTTCAACTCCTCAACCCTGATAACGTCTAATGGCGTCAATTGGCAATTTGGTCCTTACGGAAATAATAAAGTAGTTAAGCAGAGACATAAGATAAAAATGATTATCGTCAACTACTTAATCCAGTTGATGCAAGGCTACTGCAGGCCTAAACCATAAATGTTGGCCATTTGGTGCTTACGACATAAGACAACATATTGGACTTTCAACTCTTCAATCCTAATGATGCAGTATATATACTATTTTTCTTACTTTTCCTTTTAAGACTTTATCCATTTTATGTAATGTCAATCGTATCTAACTTTGTTATAAAGCTTTGGTATAAAGTATAAAATAGCTTAACCATGGTCATTTAAATATATTACCAACCTTTGACTTGTAAAATTTCTTAAGCGGTCACCGATGGGAATACGGATAAGAATTATACTTTCAAGCAAGACCCTTTTTTTGTGTAGTCTTTGAGGTTAGGTGACTTACATAGACAAGTATCTTTGAGTATTAATTCAAGGGTTGGGCTATAAAAACCCTCTAAATCATCAATTCTTTGAAATACAAATTTATTTTTAACAAAAAATGAGTATCCGCAACGCAATTGAAACGATCGATCTATGATTTAATAAAAAGGATCTTTATAAAATCCTGGGTTTAAACCTGCTTCTATTCTCTTTGAACTTAACCTCGTTCTGAAAATGAGTTATGAAATCCAGACAACTATATCGCAATATTTTTGTAACATAGCTTTATTTATGACAAAAGTGCTTACTCTCAGGCGTTTAAGTGGCGAAACCGAGTCACGGGTACGCGGCAACGCCTTAGGTTTTTTTCAAGTTCGCTTTGGAGCCGATCCAAGATTTTTCCCTTACTTATTTTTTGTTTCTGCTCCCTGGGTATGATTTTGTCAATGTCAATCGTATCTAACTTTGTTATAAAGCTTTGGTATAAAGTATAAAATAACTTAACCATGGTCATATAAATATATTTACCAAACCCAAAAGTAATCCCTAGGGGATTACTTTTTGCAGAAAATCGAACATAAGTAAAGGAGGGTGATGTTTATCGATTGTATGTATGTTTGTTTGTAATTCCAGTTCTTTGGCCAGCGCTAAAGCTATAACGGCTTGACGGGTTGTGATATATGACATATCATTAGAATCGTTTCAGTTTGCAGAATGAATTAGGCTATATATATATTTAAAATCGCTCCTGTAAATATATAAAAAGGGAGGGACGAATTTTTCTTACCATGACATTTAATTTTATTATCATGGGTATCAAATTTGAGCTAGTAAATAGATCATTACAAATATATATATGTCAGAGATGGACATTACTTTGGACGTTAAAAGAAGCGCGGCACGAGTTCTGGCAGATGGCAGCACCGTCGCGATGGTGCGTGAACGTCGGTCGGTTTCGATAGCAACTGTTATTCGTTTGGTTTTGCTCGCGGTGGTTTATAGCGTGCTAAGAAACTAAATTGTTAACGTAATGAAAGCAGTTATGAAGTATTTTCTGTATCTCTTTGCTCGATTACCCACGTAAACGCCCACGTGATGTCCAAAGAGGGACCCAATAGCGTTAGACTAAATATATCATTATAAAAACAAAATAAATGCTTTTAAGCAGTCAGGTTTTTTGTGTTAGTGTTTTAACATTGTTATTTATTTACCAAAAAACTTAAGTTGTTTTAAGTTATCCGTGTAAATGTCTTTATATCGTAGTTCCTAAATAGAATGCAGAGTGTTTAATTAATTTTTTAAATTTTAAAGTCATTCGTGATATCTACAGAGTTATATTAAGTCCCTTTAAAGCCCCCGGAATTAATTAAATGGATTCCAATATTAATTCATACATTTCATTATGAGACGGTTACTTATCATAAGGTTCTCATGCTAATTAATTCATACAATCCATATCCATCATGATCTACAAAGATTTAAAATCAAACAAATTATACTAAAACAAACAATACAACTGCTTATAAATATTTTTTCGGGTTTTCACATTTTTATAATTTTTATGGTGATAATTCACGATTTACTATCTTTTACTTATTATATTCTTATTGTTATTGTAAAAAAGTCCATCCACTCCCTATTCTTTTCATCTTTTTGCTAGCTATAATTTAAAAATTACAGCCTATGTCACCTCATGTATTAAAACCGGTCTTTCTAAATAGCATGATCGATTTTAACATATGAGGCGTTGATGGATATCTGGATCTGGTAGATGGATGGATTGCCGAAACAAGAATATCCCCGAACAATACGCTTACTTCAAACGAGGAAAAGAGGTCGAGAACTCAAATTCAGAGATTTTTAAAAATAAATAAAAGCATTCGCAATATACTTGTACTTTTGTTGTTTTAACTTTTGTTTTTAATTCAGCACATATTTCATATTTATTTGTCGTGTAAGTAAATATACCTAAAGATATTTCATACCATACAATTATAATGTAGGCGTTAAGGGTCGTGGTTACGAGACCCAAATTATCCTAATATAATTATTATGAGTATCCAAATAAATAAGATAGTTATTGATTTATCGTGTCGTTTCCTTAACTATCCGGAGTCCCCCCGTTCCCCTATGTAAATTACCACCTGCCGCAAAGTTTTCAAACTTTGCGGCAGGTGGCACGGCGGGTTGCCACCCAGGATTGACTGGTAGAGAATGCCATCCAGCATTAAGTTTGCCCTATTATATATTATATTTTTATAGAGATGCAATAAATAAATAAATTAATTAATTAATTATCCTTCAGTATAAGAGTAGTTTTTGAAAAATCTAGCAATAGGATCATGACGTCTCAATTTCTTACAATGTCTTTAAAAGCGTGGTATATCTTAGTATTACATTAGTACAAAATTACTGTTTTTTAATTCACAACACCCACAACAAAAACGTCAACGAAACAATTACTAAGATTCCGTTGTCGGCCCGCCTCCCGTAAAACACCTCTGAAACCTCTTGAACCTTGTAGGTAGATATATACAATTTAAACAGAGTGTGTATTACTATAAATAACAATGTATACTAAAAAAAAACTAAAAGTCAACCCATGAATACGTGGTTTTCAGCGATTTTTGTTATTTTGGCTAGATCTTAATCGTATTAGTGGCATTCGTTTATCTTATGAGCTATCTAGATTCAAGGCTAAGGCTAAGGCTCTAAAGGCTCCTAATTAGCGCCACCAAAATCGGTCCCGCTGTCTTCTTTGGGTAATCCGTAGTCGGGATGACTTATTCTCCTTGTACTTAAATGACGACATCACTCAAGAATCCTTCTTCTCCATTTATTTTTGAATCTTCTACGCAATGTAGCTATCAAACTGGAGTGGCAATCACTTTAGTTTGCTAAATCTGTGGGCTATACTAACTGAGGGGTAACCTTGCTGAGAGATTGCTACTATTCGGTACCTCTTAAGTTTTACCACTAATCCGCACAGCAGAGCAGAGTAATGGAGTATGCTCCAGGTCTCCTAGGGAGAGAGCCGTACCCAGCATAGGGCATGAAGAGGGTTACAACCCATGATGCAAATGCAAACTATGATGTTTGTAAAATTTCTCGAGTTCCCGGAAATTACCTCAAATTTGCGGTCGAGAATTTTTCAATTCCCGGGAAAAAAATGTCGAGTAATCAGCAACATGCAGAGTATGTCAAAATGAGATATATATATATGCACGAGGGTGTAATGCAAATAAGCAAAATCTACTCAACCCATTATTTATCCACTGCTGCGCACGGGTCTTCTCTTAGAATAAGAGTATTAGGCCTTAGTCCACCGCCCTGGCCAAGTGCGAATTAGTACACTTCACACACCTTTGAGAACTGTTTTCTTAGAGAACACTCAGGTATGGAGGTTTTCTCACGATGTTTTCCAAGGATAAAATCTGTGCCTGAAATTCGAACATCCGACCCTCGATTGAGAGGCCGAGTTTAAACCACTAGGCTATCACCGCTCCTAATAAGCAAAAGGGTTAAATAAATTTTAATTATTTTGAGATTATACAGATAGACCTATTTTTATAACTTAAAATAACAAACGAGCATGCATTCGATCTGGTTGTAAATGGCCATTGTCGCCCACAATAACTCAAATCTTACCGCCGGCCACGGATGCAATGTTATCAATGAGAACTTAGCTGAAAAGCCTCGTAAGGTTATTTATTACCTTACCACATCCCTAAAACAGAACAGAGAACACAGGAGTGTTTAACATTACTCTTTTTTGACAAAAACTGGCGAAAAGGCTATGCCTATCTTATTGACTAATTTTTACCTATACGCAAATATAGAAATTGATAGAATGCACCATAATGTCGCCCCAGGATACCTCTTTTCAGTAGATATTAGAATACACTACACGTATTTACGCGTGGGCGGACCGACGCTACGCAAGCAAATATATCACAGGGTGGATAATGCATCTATTTTTAACTCCCTCTGAAACCTACCATGATAAAAGTGTAAGTGTTGAAAGTCTGCAAATTAATATTTTTGTTGTTTAGTATTAGTTACAAGCTTACATTAAAACTGCATACACTTAACCCTCATAAGTCAACAAATTATTGCTACGATTTATTCCTTAACATTAGATTTTTTTTTTGTATCGAGGGGGAAACCTTCAAAAGGTA
>MOOZ01000212.1:62495-83322 GCA_002930495.1 Cecropterus lyciades | reverse complement strand
ACATGTGGTCTGCTGAATTATAACAATAAATGTTTGTATGATACAGCATATTTACTTTTTCAACGGAACTTAAGTGTTGAACCAAAGAACTTCTTATCAATTCTTACACCATACATATGAGAGCTATTACGTAGCACTTCACCCGTAGAAAATTAACCAATGTGTCATAGTGTGATGTGCCTTATAATATGTAAAATGTTCACCTATATAATAAATGTATGTATATTATATGGCATCAGCATCTAGTTTACGTCCTCTGAAGGAAATTTATAATAAAATATCAGTATTAATTAATTATTTTTTGATTGGCTTTACAAAAAAGGTTTATGAAGTATATTTTATTACTAACTTATAGCAGCATTTTTTGCCTGCTGTGTTCTCGTTTAAAGGATAAGGGATGCTTATTTATTAGACTTTGTCAAACTTTATTCCCAACAACAGCAACGCATCTGTGATCGGCTATAAGTATATTCTTGTTCTATCTGGACATAAATGTAGTTCCAGATTTGTATTGGCGGCAGTCACTATGTATTATCACGCGAGTTGCATTCTGTTCGTTGTCATTGCACAAAAAACTAATAAATATTATTTGCATAATTAAAAGTGTATTCATAACGAATAAGTGAAAATAAGAAGCAGCATCTAAAAAATACAAATAAACACAATAAATTTTCTTTAGAGGGCTATGTATTGTGGTAATGTGTGTATATGTACAAATATATATACCAAGAAGAAATTGCGATCTGTTCCTAAAATGGTTAATCATTTACACACAGGGAAGCATAAATAGGTTAAAATATTTGAACAGCTGTATATATTGTACTTGTTACGAGAAATAAGTCCTACACACAGAACAAACGAGGACTTGTAAAGGTGAGCTTACAGCGAACTTGATGATTTGAGCTGGGTGTTACGTAACTTCAGTAGAATTGGCTTCATTTCGGCAACAGATCGTAATCAAATATACAATCTATCTTTACCAATATATTATATATGTCAGCAGACAGTGACTGCTTTATAAAATTAGGTTTATGTGATCGTTGTTTTTATTTATTTCCCCCTAGATTGTGTTAAAATGTTTGTACCGTGTTTAATTTATGTGTTAGATGAATTGACGTCTTTGTGCTAAAACGTTATATGTAACGCAATGAAAATTAATATAAAATGATACATATACGTATGTGTGACTAGTTGCCAACTCCGTTTTGTTTGAGCCTACCTAAAAGTATGTATATCTAATTCAATATGAGCTATGGCATCCTAAGCAGTATATCTGCGCAGGTTTTCAGTTTCAAAGTGGGAAAGGTTAATTTAATTTATTAAACTGAAATTCTGTACAGATAAACGAATTATAATTTGCTTTTAGGTGACTACACGGGGCTATTATTTTGTTTCATTTATATTAATTTCATTTAAAGAGATTATTATGTCCTGTTCCGCCCTAAGCCGCGTTATTTATAACCCGTATATTATTTGTTTTATGAATAGCTTGTCAAACCTATCTCTGAGCGAATTCCTGACACAATCTTCCTCTGTTACTTCCATACTTCTCATACTCCAATTAACCCTGTACTTACGACCGAAACACAGAAGACACGTACAATGTAAACAAGTAAAATATTCGAATATATACCTAACTATACGTTAACAATTGGTTACAAAATCGATGAAAAATATTGCGCTTTTATTTTATTTGACAAAAAGTTATTATCGAACAAAATCAAACCTTTTCCTGTTAACCTTGGTTGAAATATAAGTGTGGAAGGAAGTGATTAAAGAAGCGATGCTTAACAAGCGAATAAGTTTATATTTGCATTGATGTTGATTGAAGTCTGCAGACTAAATTTACATGTAATATAGCATTATATAATCAATATTATTCGGTATTGACATTGCAGGACAACAAGTTGGGAGATATATGTTTCTCGTTGCGTTATGTACCGACCGCAGGAAAACTCACCGTTGTAATCTTGGAGGCCAAGAACTTGAAGAAAATGGATGTCGGCGGTCTGTCGGGTAAGCTTGAACACACAAATGCAATCTACACTGATAAACGAAGTGTTCCAGTAACAGACATCATCGACCGTGGTGACAATATTATAACCATCTACATACTATTTATATGTACAAACTATTTCGTGGGATTTTTTTGTGTTATTGCGTGTAATCAATATCTACACAAATATATCTATAAAAGGATTCCTTGCGACGTCGATCCCATAATTATAAACACAACAATATAAATATTTAATGCAGAATAGATATATGGAAATTGTATTACTCGCGGGACACCGGTAGGTACTACATCTGTAATTTTTAATAATTTAATATAGCAACAGATCTTTTTGTTTAAAACATTTTCAGCAAAGAATTTTGGCGGGATAGAACAAATATGACAAAACACATTTGATTTTATGATATTTGTAAATAGTAAATATGAAAAATAATTTTTTAAATAAAATCCGACGATATTATAAAATTGATTTGGTATACAAAAAGTGTGTTACGTGTGTAAAAATTGGTTTACGTGATTCCCGCTTAAGGTATGCAAGTGATGTGTACAAATGCCGCTTGGTTTTATCTAATAGAACACAGGAAAACGACACGTTTTGCTCAGTATGCTGTATTTCATTATCATGGTTGTATACAACGAAAAGTCTGATAACAATACTCTCTTATTTCAGGATATAGGGTAAACATATTTATTTACCTTACTTTTATAATGGTCTTATTTATACAATGTTTTAGAACATATGCATAATCGTCAGTCACAATTATCCGCTTGCATGTTTTTTTAATAATCATTCAGACAGGTCACCGATAGAGTAACATAATATTTTTATTATTAGGATATAAAACCTAAATATTAAAATTTATGTAGATACATTATATACTCATAACGTTATTTTCAGATTTTTTTATGATGTTTAAATAAAAATACATATTTTTTTCTATAAGTATAAAAATAATTATATTTTTTAGATATCTACCGTGCATTTTTTAGTTGAAAAATTGGCGCATTCGTTTATATTACGTATCCCTAACAATATTTAGTTGATGATGTTTTTAAAACAAAATATACTTAGAATAGCAAATTATATATGTCTGTAACTGATTAGATTACAGTGCAAATGTTTGTGTCGTGTAAAATAAAATAGTTTATTTTCATAGACTAGGAGGTGATACCTTTATCTAATTCCAGTATTTGACTGCAAAATATCACATAACATAACATAGCTTTATTTACGCTTTAGTTCAACGCTCTAAATATTAAACAAACTCTACGCACTCGATAATTACCATGGGTGTATATAAGGGATGGTGGTTAGAGGGTCCGAACCGCCATCGTCATTAGCTTAGGCGAGAAAGAAAAAAAATTGCCGTCACGGGACGCCTGGCAGATGTGAAACATCGTGTTCGCACATGTAATATGCCATCTACGAACAGTACCTACCCCACACTAAATCTAACACCGCAACCCGCTTAGTTTTGTTCGATACTTAATAGTTCTGAGAATTAATAACAGATGGCGTTATAATAAATATGGCGCGGCGATCGCCACGCGAACAAATCTTCGAATGGGCGTACTTTTTTGCTTTTTTTGTCGACAAACTTCGGAGTTTTTTCTCGCCAAACACCACTGTTGTACTCCACTCCCTTGACAAAGCTATATATACGCCCATGATAAATACTATAAATAATCGTACCAATATATTAACACATCAAATGACCGAGCCACGTTCTTCTTAGAACACAGTTTCATTGTATACAGTTTAGTAAAATACGACATATGCATGCACATCACCATATTTGATATGACACACCGAAAACAGAAAATCATTGTTGTACAAATCATTTACAAAGCCATTGTTCAAAACGATTTAGAGCGAAATAACATTGTGAAACAAATTAAAAATACTATTCAGTGAAAACACAGTCATAACATCAATATTTAAATACAAAATTTACTTCCATTTGATCATGGTATTAGTTATATTTTGGGTGCGTGTTAAGTTCATTTAATTTAGAAAAGTAGTGACCCGCTCAAAAATTCCATACCCCTACGTTAGAAAAATACTCATATAGCCCATATTATCGTATTATTCAATAATTTTATTAGACTTAACTAATTTTTAATTTTCCCCTTTTTCATATCCGGATTCGTCGCTGCTGTACCACAGATCCATACGTAAAGATTGCACTCATGCAAAATGGCAAACGTCTGAAGAAGAAGAAAACAAGCATCAAGAAATGCACACTGAATCCCTATTACAACGAGTCATTTACTTTTGAAGTACCATTCGAACAAATACAGGTGCGAGCCGAGATTGATTCGAAATTTGGTGTTGTAGCACATTGCTTGAAGATTATCTTCAAGGGCGAGTTTCTCGCGGCTATCTCTTATCCGTACTATTTATCTTACTTTTACATGATTCATCACAGGAATTTGATACATAAAGACGTAGTAATAAGGTGAGAATAATTTAAGAATGTAAATGGCGATAATACATTATTTAATTTGAAAATGTAATTCGCCAACATGTATTCGCAACGGAAGCAAGATATCTTTTCACTTAAATCGTCGCTTCTTACTTATATTTTTCACATTGCCCTAACAGATGCTACATCTTTTAAGATTGTAAACTTCAATATAAATTAACCTATCTTACAATATTAATATGTAATCTACCAAATTATAGGACTGTGAGAGATATGCCGCTATTAACTACCCTTGAAAGACAGTCTTTCGACATGTTCTTGAATGAAGCTACTGATATATTACTTCTTCATTCGGAATTGTCACTAAATGTGCAATTTGATGTTGTGTCCCTATGTGATATTGATATGAATATTTACACCACTTGCATCCAAACAGTCCTTTCCCTGTCGTGTTGTTGATCGATGATGTATATGCGTCAACCCTTATCCTACTTTTATTTTTTATTGCACGTTAATCCTTTGCTTACTCGGTGTACTTATTGCGTTATATGTTTGTGTTCAGTACGTTATATAACTATGTACTTAGATTGAATGAGCTAAGCAAAATTTACAGAATTTGCAATTTTATATTACTTGATGCTTTTTATGTCCGTAATTCCTTTATTTCAAATTTGCTGTCGTTTCTGTGTGATATGCAAATTATACGTGTTATTATTTTTACTGAAATAACTGTCGTCGATATATTAATATTAAATTGTAGGTTAAAGAAACACTAAATATCACATATTTTCAGTCCTATGAAATTCTATCGCCTCTGATTCCATTTCCTCATCCCTATATTCCTGTCTTATATGTTTCAAAGCCTGTATTTTAGGACATCCTTTCATAAAAACGGTAACCTTTAACTGAGATTAATAGTTTCAGTTAGAGATTTAATTTTTTGAGGTACCTAGATTACTAGGCTTTGATTTATATAAAAATATATTTTCCATACAAAATGAGTGGTGTCTGAAAATCTCCCCTCGTAACTGCATTATAATTTGGTGACTTCAAACTGTAATTACTTTGTTTTACGGAATCCAGTCCCTCTTTCTTCTTCTTTCTATAACTATCGTAATATATTTTCTTATCTCTTTATTTATTACTCCCCCCTATTAATACCAAGTCCTTATATGTATTTAATACTAAGGTAGGTCAGTGGTAAGTAACACTAATCACGACAATCATAATTTTACACTCTCATAATAGAAAAAAAACATTTTCATCAAAAATTACGCTCAAATATACAATTGCGTACATTTAATCCAGATTCAAAATAAATAATTGACATCAGATAAGTCATACAACCATAACATATTTACATCAAACCGCCCATCCCACATTTGTGTACATCACTTAACTACATCACTTAATAATCTCTGAACTGCACAACAGAAAGTGAATCTAGTAGTGACGGTGGTGGATTACGACCGCATCGGAACTTCGGAGCCCATTGGAAAGGTGGTGTTGGGATACAACGCGTCGGGCACCGAGCTGCGTCACTGGTCCGACATGCTGGCCAGCCCGCGCCGCCCCATCGCCCAGTGGCACACTCTCAAGGACCCCGAGGATGGAGAGAAGAAGGATTAGACGCGGAGTTAATGTAAGCTTATCTACACATCACACTACAGGTTGACTACTGATATTATGAAACTGAAGTTGAAATTGGATAAAAAAAAAATTAATGCAACAAGTAATTTCTTGAAGAAATATTAGGTTATTAATTATAATACATATATACCTATAACGATCGGTAATCTGACACCTCTCTGTAGGATGCGCTTTCATATGATCGAATGGTTATTGGGATTTTTTAAACGTGCGTAAACCGTGAAGCTAGTTAACTATATTTCAGAAATACCTATCCTTTTAGTATTTGATTTTACGTTTTTCATATCAACTGTATGCTAAAATACGATAGAGTGACACAAACAAAGCATATTTCTTCAATGCAACTTCATCCCCGCAGTTCAATCGATTCTGTTTGCAACGCATCTATAACCAGCATCTGCTTTCAAATTTTTATGTTATTTAGATACGTTTGCGTATGTGAGAGAATATATGAAACTCCCTTCTCAGGAGTAACATCATTTTGTATTTGACTCCGTCTAAAGCTCTACAAAATTTTCAATAGAATGGACTTTGTGTTACATCTTTAGGTACATAACAAAGTAACTTTACAAAAATATCTACTATATTTTACCCATGTATCCGTATTTTAAGCTTACGATAAACTATGACAGTTTCAGAGTTACAGGAGCCCGTGAATGTTCAACAACCGGCAGGAAGACAAAACGCCTTAACATTTCATTTCACCATCGTCTAGCTCAAGAAGAACTTCGTTACATTTTCGACATATTTAACGAGACTTTCAAATTAGTATTAAAATATAAATATTCTAATCATGAACTATTCTGTTATATAAACTGTTAATGCTTCGTTGGTGTATTCTAAAATAATTAGTGTTGTACGAATATGGTTACATTTCAAATTGATATTTCAAGACACTTATTTATCCATAGGTACCTATACTTATACAAGTGTATGCCTAACGCAAATAAAATTATCTGATAAAATTGTGATACATTCTTGTATGAATGTTATGAAATAGTTGGAATAACAAGAAACAGAGGTATTGACGCCTCATTTATATACAAAGTTCTTCAATATAATCATACTTATGCAGATATATATAACTCAGGTCAATGTTCCGAGAAATGAGCGATATTACCATCGAAATATAACCCTTACCCTACGTACATTTTGCAAACATTATCTTATTTGCAATTAATTGATAGCTCGACAAGGAGCCCAAGGACTTGAACGGGAAAATTGTATCTATAGGAAACTATATTTTAACAAAAATAAGAATGGATTCGTTACTGTAAATAACAACGAAAATGATAGGAGCATAAATCACAGTTTAAATTGAAATTAAAGTATACGCCAATAGATATGTTCGCAGTGTCCATATCTATAAAATCCTTGTCGAGTTATTCCAATGGTAAAAATAGACAAAATTATTTGTATCCATATTATGACATTGCCTAACTAATACTCATATCGCCATGCTTACTTTTGTAGGCATTTGCTCTTTTTAGAGCCAAAAAAGCCCCATAGCATTAAAAATACGCGGTATTTATTACGTAGAGGGCATGAAATAACATTTCTGCTTTCTATTACCCTTTCTAAAATACTTCAATACAATATATTAAACCTATAATAAGCACCGTTCGGTTAGTAATTATACGTTAAAACTATAATGTATTCACGGTAGGACTTACATACAATTACTTTAATCCCTCTTAAAGAAAGCTATGTAAATAAGTTGAACCTGTTAAATTTATTACATTCTATTTTACTATCGTATAAGTGTTATATACCTTTTTAATATAAATTATTATGTTCCTCTTAAGAAGAAAAGTGTCTATGTAGTTATGTAGATACAGCTTATTACGATTTATTTAATTTATATAAGTACATAATTTCTCATGTAACTTTTGATTCTTCTTTGGAGGAACAGTAGGCCTACGGAACACCTTATCTATGATATTTAAATACATGACATATAGCTAGATATTTTCGGATTACTTCATTTAACTCATTGTTTTCGTACATCATTGTTCTGTAATTCAAATTTGAAAAAAGCATCTATTTATTAATAAATATTTAGAAAAAGGTGGTAACATGTAGAGTTCGTCATTTTATACTCGCAGTACCTACTTATCTTAATCGTAAGTTTTTAAACCTTATCCATTAAACCAATGGCGGAAGCGCAAAACAAAATGAGTACCATCGAAACGTATAGTCCAATTTTATTTACAAATACTAGAACCATAGATAATATAATCGTAAATATATTTAAAGTTCTAATCGTCGTTTTGGATCTACGATAAATATTATAAATCTTCATAATAATATTGTTTAGTCTCGTTTGTCAAATAAATAGCTTTCTATTGTATATCTGAAATCGTTACTTCAGTATGTTTCATCTGTTAAATGTAATGTATCGTAGTACTTAATATTGAAACCCCTTATTTCGATGTGAAATATATTATAACTACTTAGCTAATGCTTGACTGTTGTTGATCTCAAACTTATATGTTACTGTGTAAATAATGTAATCACATGTTAAATTTCACGATCACATATAGAAGTAGGTGATAAAGTCGGGCTTCAAATATACTTATATAGAAATGCACCAACACGAAACATGTAGACTTGTGGTTCATGGTTCTGTATTTAAAACGCGTATATATACATACTTTAATGTAATTATAAGTAAAAAAGATCGTATTACAACAGATTCATGTACATTTTTACCAAGGTCTATCCAAATAGATGTTGTTTGTGCAATAGTCTAATTGTAGAGGCAGATCATGTATATTTGTTAACCTACATACCTAGCATTAATTAACAAATTTGATATACTGGGTAGTACTAACTATCACTATTAGTCTAACTCACGTTAAATTATATAGTAATGTAGAGGTTGTGTGAATCTGTTGGAATATCGTAACAACCAGGCGGGGCCAGTCCAACGGCCGGCCACTGTAGTATGACAATATAGACATTCCAACGCTATTTAAGTATGTTGAGATATATATTATGTACTTAATACAAATTGTATTGATATAAGAGGAATGCCACGTAATGTGAATAGTCGCTATTGAATGTATTATTGATATATTAAAAAAACTTAATATTACAAAGTCAAGCGGACGTTACTTATCAATATAGTATTTTTAGTATTCAATAATGCGGGATTCTTAAATGGTGACAATATAAATAAAATACTATGTGGCAATTAGACATAGAGTTGTTTGAAAAATCTGGATACTGAAAGGAAAGAAAACTGCTAAACCTAAGCATTGTGAGGTTGTGCTTGTGACTCACTAAGTTGTATTAAAGTCGAATTTTGACACAAACTCAAGAATGACAACGAAGTTAACAAAAAGTAACGTAACGGTAACGTAACGTAAATAAAAATAACGTAACGTATCCTAATATTCCTAACGCTGATTGGCCCGTGATGTATACCAACATGTAGTGGCCCGAAACTAATATATCACGACAAATAGGTAAGATGGTTAATAAATAAAACAATTTTATCGCGATGTTTATTAATGTATGGTACGTTCTGAAAATTTGCTAACATTACAACATTTTATATTAACATTTTCATCTTTTAATATTCGCACGCGGAGGATATTCACTGATATCATTATCATACCCGGCACCATTTTACAGACGAATATTAGATGCCGTTTATCGAACTAATGCAAATTTGCGGTGATAAATGGACCAAATTCGCCTTGGTTTCAACAAATCTATAGACAACTTGCTGCACATCTATTTCTAATCAAAACCAATAGATAGAAGTCTAGATATATATATTTTTTTAATAACGACACAAGCAATGTAAGACAAGTACTGTTACTTCAAAAATAAGCTTAAATACAATGCAGCTATGAAAAAATAATAAAATGTGTCATATGCGGGGAATAGGAACCTATTGTTAATATATTATAATTCGCTTTGTTTATAAATATCAACACATTATTACTCATTTGCATTATTATTTTGGTTTTTGAAAGTTTTTTTAGGTCCCAATTTAAAGATATATACGGGATTTTGAAAGCTTTTATTGCTAATTTAAATATTGATTTGCTTTGCAATACTTCTATGCAACTATGAGTACTGTTGAAATTGTTGTATTAGACATTATATCTTTTTAGTGGATATTTCTCAAAATTAATATTTTTAATTATTATTGCGATAAAAAATATAAGGTTTTTTTTAATAATACCAAAATGCAGGGTTTACAATGTCTTCATCACATCATGTATTTCAGTACTTAATTTCACTGTCTTACAGATACCTATGAAATTCGCTACTATGTAAACAGTGGACGAAATGTTATGTCGAGACATATATGTTGTATTAAGTAATGTGCAAAACATGTTAATTTCATTTACAAATCTCATTGTTGTATTATCAAATGTATATATATATAACTCATCGATAAATATATAACTCATTGATAAATTTATCATATCACTTGCCACATAAAGGAAATTCAATTTCTGAATAATGTTATGTTATTATTTGTTTAGAAATAAATATTTATTTAGTATATGATTGTTTAAGTAGTATAACAGTAATGTATTATGTAAACTATAAAGAATGTCTATAATACATAATTACATAGAAGTTGATTGTTTTATTACCAAATAACACTAAAGGTCAAGTAAAAATATATTTATTTACAATAAAGGTTTCATATTATAATAACATTCTGTTTTAATAAACTATTTTACAAACAATACAATCTTTTGCAAATCCCTTCAGTCTGTAGAATACTTCATGAATCAGTAGATTTTAAAAGATTTATAAATATATATAGCAGTTAATAATAATATAATATAATATTAGTTATTAAGTAAACTCATAAATATTCTTTTTTGAAGGGAACTTTTCGTTACATAATATAACAAAGCTGTTCAAGCTCCTAATGAGAATAAATTGAATATAAGATATCTCAACTCAAATAGTGTATAATGGACTGTATGTATTCAATAAATACATAACAATTAGTTTACCGTTGATACAACTAAGTATTTTTCTAATACACCCGTTGAATGTATGATCACTGTGAGCTGACATGAAGATTCTTAACAGTAATTAAGCAGTGATTTAATTATAGTGGTCAACATTGTGTTTGCATTTCTGCAATTGTCGATATAACTTCTTAAGACTTTATTCCATTGACATTTTGACGACCCACGTGGTGGAGCGGTCACCACACCGGTCTGACACACAATGGGTCCCGGGTTTGATCTCCGGCCAGACAGACATATGAATGATGAGTTTAGATTTCTGTTCTGGGTCTGGGTGTTCGTGTATTCGTCTTTGTGTGTCCATGGCACCCACTACACAGGATAAATCCTACTGTGGGGCTATGAGTGTAAAAAGCGTTAAGCGTTATTCCAATTCTTTCCATCAAAGACTTCGCTGCTTTGCATGAATATTTATACTATTTGAAATTCATCATGTTTAAGTTATCAAAACAGTTTTATTCTTTTTATTTTATTTTAGAATCGAAAACATGGTGTTTTAACTCCACGGTTTTTATTGGCCTTTTAGTTTTCATTATATAACTTCATTCTTTGAAAAGATAACACCAAAACATATAGTTTAATTTTTACCTGGCTCCCTTTTTAAAATTAGCAATTTGTGTTGCATTATTATTCAAGCAAAGCAGGTACACTTATAATAGTGGCTATTATTATAAGAATATTAAGTAACATTTGTTCCAATATTACGTATTCTTAGATCTAACATAGCATACAATTCTTTTCACAAATTAATAAGGCACTTATTTGAAAATGTAGCTATATAATAATTGGTAAAAATATTTTGTTAAGTGTAGGTATACAAGCACTATAGCGCCAAAAAAGGAACGAAACTTGAAGGCTTCCTTTTTACTATCATACTAATTGTATCATATCACATTATTGTTGAGCCATATATACATTTCAACTATTTTGTCCGCCAAAATAACATTTACTTACACATCTTAATTATCATCGTAGTACCTGCGCTTCATAGCACGATACTTTTTTAATTTATATAAAGCTTCAATCTCCTTCACAACAAATCTTCCATGTTTGACCATTGTTTCAATTTTATTCGGGTCAGTTTCATTGCTATTCTTTGAAAAAACTTTGTGCAATCGTTTTCTGAATAGATCGTACCCCTGAGGCCAGTCTCTGCCTAGAAACAAAAGCTGAAAAAATGACAAGAGTATGAATATTCAATTTTACATAATAACAAAATACAACAAATCAAACACAAAATATGTTAGATTAGATAACCTAAATATATTCAAATCATACCGTTTTGTACAGATTTAGAACAGCCTTTCTATGGGGTTGAGACATTGTGGTTGAAGTTTTGATAATTATAATCTAAAGTCTAAAGTTCAAAGAACTTAGTATTAGAATATTCTACGTGAGCACAAACATGAAACATACGAATGACAATATTGACAATGACATTTAAGATAACATGTAGGTAATCGACATTCGACATGTAATACAAAGTCATCAAGTTTTACTCACGTAACCTGCACGTTCCATTATACGGATTACGGTCGTAGTTGTTAATAAAATGTTTACATCGACAGTAATATTTTAGGAATAAAATTGACACATAAAACAAAAAGGAACTAGAATTACTGCACTTACATGTTAGCAATTTAAAAATTTACTCATAAGTGTTTGTTTCATTTTTTTTATTTTTCATTTCCCAACTTCAACTAGTCTAATTATTATCTATAAAATAAATACCAGAATATAGAATTAATAAAATAATAAGGAATGTAGAATTGTTATTCAAACAACAAATTTTATTTGATAATAATATTATTACTTACATAATAAATATGGCAAATAAAACAAAATTAAATGCTAAAGCAAAATGCATTATGACGATAAAAATTATACGACCACAAACAAATTATAAAATATCCTCTTTGATTCAAATGGCGGGAAAATCAATATAGAATACGTCGTTTTAATTTTTCTATTCAGTAGCTAAGCAACAAAATCTCAATGTTATAACAACTGCGCACAAATTCAGATTGGTAAAAAAATGCAATTAAATTTATTCCGAATGCTATTGGAGATGAGATAACAATCTTTGTTTTATTTTTTAGGTTTTTATTCAAAAACACTAGGAACATTTTTCACTTTTGATAGTTTTTCCTAAAATGTCTGAAGAGCCTGCAGGAAAGGAAAAAGGTAATAACTAAGCACTAGGTGCTTATATATAATAGTTTATAGAGTTATGTAGCGGTCATATAATGATGTTTGAATGGTGATAAAATTGTGGATTTAACGTTGCCGTCAAGTTCGCATTTTTATGTCCACGATATTCGTCTACAAGCCATTGCTTTTTTGTAATTACTAAATAGGAACGAGACGTGTGTTATGCTTGTAGATTCATAGTCACCAACGTCTAGGACATTTAGGAAGGCATAGGAAGAGCTCTTTTTCAAAGGCTTCAAAAGAAATATACCACATAGCATTAAAAGATAAAATAAGGACGAATTACCCGAAGTTCTTCGCAAAAACGCAAGGAAGAAAGTTTGATTCACATTTTCCTGGTCTACTGGTAATAGTTTTTGTATAATTATAGTTGAAGGAGAAGAGGAAGAAGAAGCTGCGCCAGAAGAACATGCTCCTGAAGAAATAGAAGAGGAACAAGTAGAAGAAGAATCCATCCTTACTGAATACGATCCAGATGACTTCATCTCTGGTGCTGTTAACACTTTGGACTCGACAATACCACTTGATTTGTTAGAATTTGAGTATCCTTTGACTTATTATTCACCAACGGGAAGCAAAAAACAACAACGTTAATGTGTTCCATATGTATATATATTTTAAGTATATAATATATGTTCAAGTATGTTTCCTTATACGTCCTTATGTTCCATGAGGGTTAGACCAAAACAAATTTCAAGATACATTTTTCACGACATGCCTTGATCATGAGCGTAGTATTCTTCTTTTTTTTAATTTTCTTCTTGATTTACACGCAAAGATAAGATAAAAAAATCATTCAAATAAATGCAACAGGGTTGCCCATCCACTTACAGGGGAAAGTTAGTCGTAATTTATTCAAAACAAGTACTTTCCTGAACGAACCAAAGATATTCCTATGGATATAATTGTCACAAATACTTCAACTTGTGCGCTTGTGATGATACCGTCGTCTGCTGGGCGTCTGGCAGCATCATCACTTTCATGGACGTAACCACCAAACAAATGTGGTTCCGAAGAAGTACCACGGGAGGGTCTATTGGGTGCATTACTGTGAATATATTTTTTATTATTATTATATCATAAGATCATGAAACATGAAAATTTGATAAATTAATATCCTTGTACCCGTACTTTATATGTTATATCTCAAAGTGACTGAATTGTAGTGAATATTTCAACAACCCAAAATTTTTACGTTTTGTGGTCAGTTGCATTAGTGGTCAATTCAGTTAAGTTCTACTGTCGTGATAGGGTCGACAGGTACTTATCCGTTTTGTTCCTACTTAGTCCTCAGGTTACTCGGAGGCCGACCACAAGTATGGCTTTTATCTGGAGTTGATTACAGATGTCCATGGGCATAGGCACATTTACTTACCATCTAACGAACTACCTACATGCTCGTTTGCTACCTCTGTATTATAAATAAATATAAAAGTAGCTGTAAAAACTTTCTGAATAATTGATTTTAAAATTTTCAGTCTTATCGTAAGGATCCAAACTATCGCATAGCCATCGCGGAAGGAAAGGAAAATTACCGGGAACCTTTGATATTACTCTACACTTGGCCGCAATTAGAAATCGACGCAGTTCTTCGAGACGGAACAACGAATGCGTATTCTATTTTAGATTTTAGGTAAAAATGCAGAATAAATATGTCGTAAAGGTGATAGGCCCATTTGTGGTTCGTATCTGGAAGCACCACTGCCACACCTATGTTTGCTTAATAATAGCAGTGTTATTTCTCTTAGCGATTAGCAACGCATCTGTGGCTAACCTCATGTAAGACTGATCTTATTTGGGGTTGATTACAGATGTCCATGGACAGCAGTGGCCACTTACCATCAGGTGGATTGTAACCTCGTTTGCTACGAATATTATGAAAAAAGAAACATAAAGAGTAAAAAAAAATAACAATCTTGCGTTAAAAAATCACAATGTCGATACAAAAGCTTTCAAATATTGATTTTCTTGTACACAGCCCAGATGGAGAACTTTTAGCGTCGGTTGGCAAAGAGCCTGATTATAACTTGACGATATGGAATTGGAAACGTCACAGAATTCTTTTACGTACAAGTGCTTTTACATTTGACGTGAACACAGTTATGTTCTCCCCGTATTGTCCTGGTCAACTTACAACGGCAGGTAAACTGAAAAAATGCTGATATCTAAATGAGGATTTTTTATCCAATAGATTTTTTTATCCAATTAAAACTATATTACGAATAATAAAATGTGAAGATAAAATTTTATTTTCCAACCTCTTAAAGTATTGTTACTTACTGTTGATACTAATAGTCAAATGGTAGAAATTATCTGACATATTCGTCTTAATTATTACATATCCATTAAAGTAAAATTTGTTTGTAATGCCTTTAATATTTTAGGTGCTGCCCACATAAAATTTTGGAAAATGGCAAATACCTTCACCGGGCTAAAATTAAAAGGTGAACTTGGTCGATTTGGTAAAACAGAAATTTGCGACGTCCTCGGAGTCTATCCCATGCCTGACGAAAAGGTAATATCGCTATTATTAGATAAAACAAGCGAACCTGTGTAGGAAATTAATATTTTTATCTTAACGTTTTATTTTTAGGTACTTTCAGGATGTGAGTGGGGTAATGTTTTAGTATGGGAAGCTGGTCTTGTCAAACTGGAAGTCACACAGCGTGGCAGAAAAACATGTCATAAAGCACCTGTTGTAAGTACCACTCCTCAGTTGGGTTTATAATTTTAAATGATAAAAATTGATTAAGATTTGGGCTTCTTATATTACGTCGTCTCTCTCCCTTTCTCTCTTTCTTTTTGTCCTTCTCATTTCTCTCTCTCTCTCTGTCTCTTTCCCTATGTCAACCAAATTTCAACATTTCTCTCTCGTACTCTTTGTCATATATGTTATTTACTCGTGTATGAACTTTCATTCCATCTTTTCTAGATCCAGTTCATGCTAAGTCCAGCTGGTGACGAAGTAACAACGATCGCTAGAGACGGCTGCGTCCGCGCCTGGTACTGGGACACAGTAGAACAGGCGGATCCACCAGAAGACGATCCTTACGTCGAACTCAATCCTGTCGCTGAAACTTGCGTTTGTATTACCCACCACTGTTGTCTCCCAGCTGGGCACTGGTCTTCTCTCAGAATGAGTGGTAGGCCATTGTCCAGCGCCTTGGAAGTGCAAATTGATAGGCCTTGTTTGTTGAAAATTTTATCTTTTGTTCGCTTCCCTACAACAAATACCTCGGTACCTTATGAGAAGACCTTGTGAGAATTTTGATGAATGTTTCAGTCATATCACAATATTTTACAGGTGCCCGGGTGTCAAATTATGACTCTGAAACACCAAAAAGACATGTACTGGTATGCTCAAGTAAGTAAAATACAACCCCTACAATTTTAAGTTTATCTTATGAAATTATATTTTTAATTAAATTATGACAAATATACATATATATACCTATGCAAATAGCAAACAAGTATACAATTTACCTGATGTGAGTGGCTTGATGTGGATGTGCCGCCCGTGGACATCTGTAATCAACTCAAAATAAATTCAAAGTCTTAACTGAGGTTGACAGAAATGTTGCCACCCCTGAGAACTAACCTAGAACGCCTCAGATAAATATCACACCCTTCAAATCAGATCACAGCAGCACTTAACACTGTAGTTATTATGCATAAATAGGTATAGCGGTGATGCCTGTGAAATCGAACCACAAAAAGTATCTTTCAAAATGTAACCAATGGCTTAACCACGGTAATGGTATCTATGCAGTATTGTATCTCGGTCCTGTCCTTGAATTATATACCTACAAACGTGCTGGGCGAGAGTTCGCGTTAGGGCTGGCCGTCTACAGTATTATAATTACATATGCATACTTGATTCTGAAACAAATAAATTCATGGTGAGTTATATGGGAAGAGCGTGAATCATATAGGAAGTGTTGAATAAAAATGCAAGTTATGTTTTTAATTAGCAGATTTAGATAATAAAAAATATATTCTTATAATATTTGAGACTTAATAACAAATCATCCACAAATATTGCTAAATGTAATAGTATAAAAAATTCGCATGCGGATAAATAGTTTAATATAAAAATATTTTGAGAAACATGGACAGAGTTGAAATATAGCCTTATGGTTGAAACTCCGCCACTCGATCGAGGGTCCGAGGTTTGAACCCCAGGCACGCACTACTGTTTTTTTTAAATGGTGTGCGTATTAGAAAATAATTATCACTGCTTTACGGTGAAGGAAAACATCTGCACACCTGAAAGTTCTCTATAAAACGGCCAGCGCGGTGAACTATGGCCTAAAACTCTCTCATTCTGAGAAAAGATTCGTTCCCACTGTTGGGCACGGGGACAATAATGGGTTGACGATGACCTGAAGCTACTTTACAATTTATATGTTTCGTTTTAAATTACGTTCGAAATATTTTCTTCATTTAGATTACATTCTACATATTCAAGGAAATCATCGCTGGGTACTATTAAAAAGCAACCAAAAACAGCACAATATAGTCTAAATTGCTCTTAGCCATATTATTATTTAAATGAAAAATTCACTGCTTAAAAACCGTCACACCGCCCGCTCGTCATTACGGCACATTCGCGACTGTTCGCATTCTGAGTGCATACCGAAATCGAGGCGCGTAGGAATAACTTTCGTTACGTGCGTTTGTATGAAGATAGAATAATGTATAGATACTATTACCGTGGATTAACTGAAGAAATAATTGACTTAATTTTAAATTTTCATAAGGATGGCAACGGAGGAGTATGGACAGTAGAGTTAGAGATTGATAAAATCGAGTGCAACCATCGCAAAGTGTTCACGTGTCACGCGGGTAGTGTGGTTGCCATGACGGCCCTTCGAACCCATTCCATACTCGTCACTGCTGGTGAAGATGGTGCCTTGCAAGCATATAACACTGACACGCATGTTCTGCTAGCTAGATATCAGTTTCAGACAGCTGTTACGTCTATGTTTTATCCGCCTGCTGACGTAAGTAATGTTAACTTTTAGCTCTATATATTTTGGGTTTCGGTGGTGAAAGAATCTCTGTATATTATAGATGATAATAGATAAAGATGGTAGAAATAATGGTGCCAAACGAGGAAACAGCTCCCGCTTTTTGCAATGTCTTGTCAGCAGTTCTGGTGCTAATATTTACGTCTGAATGAAGTAAGGTTCATACCTTGCATTATCTAGACGTGCTAGATTTAGGAAACTCATATTTTCAAGGATAGAAATACTGACATCGCATCAATGATTAAGCTCATTTATTATATGTTTCCTACATTTTGCTGTTGTTCAGTCAATTGCTATTCTTGGACATTAATGATATTTCAGAACAAGATATACACGGATATTGCTTTTATCGTATAACAACAACAATATTTTCATGACCTGAGTATTACTTAAACTACTCTGCAGGTAGATGAAACTTCCCGTATTATAATGGTTGGGTTTGCTGATGGTATTATGAGAACGTTATTACTGCATCCCGAACGTCTGCAGTCTCAAGCGACTCTCGTCGAAATCCGTGTTCATTCTGCTCTCACGATACACAGTGATGATTCCGTTAATGCTGATGTTATTGATATGATTTCGGTAAGTTTATTGGTAAAAACTCAAATTGTATGTAGACCTGATAAATTTTAGCATTGTAGTCGTGTGATTAGTAGGTACTAATTTTAATTGAATTGTATTGTATATAGATTTAATTTAAAACAATGTAACAAGGAAAACATACAGGCAAATCAACACTAACTATTTTGAAATAAGTATTCAAATAACTGTCAAATACAAATTAACTAAAAACCATACAATATATTGTAAAAGTACTCGTACTATTGAGAAATAATATAAATTTACAATACAAATCATTACAAATAAAATTAATGTAAGAGGGGAAGCTTAAAAGAGTGCACTGTGAACAATAGTTACCATATATTATCGCTCTTTTGTGTATTAAAATTACCTACTGAAGTTTTTTACAAATAATAACGAGAATATACATATACAGTATACATTTTTGTAGTTGCTGAAGCCCCACTCGAAATCCTTGACACAAATAACGCTCAACGAGCAACGAACCCTCTTGGTGACATGCGGAGAGGACACTACCATATTTATGTACCGCGTGGTCATGGGGACACCCTTCACTTTGGAAAGACTAGGCTTTATTGAAACTCCAAATAATATCGCGTACATGACATGGAAACCGGGAGAGGTATGATGAAGGAAATATTCTATTAATATAAGATTTGAGATAGTTTCACTATTATGCTTGATTGATATCTTTAGGAAAGGAATATTAATACAAGGAAATTTGTTTACGTATTTCGAAAAAATAATACTTACCTTATTTATAATAAATAGAGTTTCGTTATCGTCGTTGAAAATAAAATAAAATAAATAAATTAAATAAAAATAACCACAAAGCCGATCTCTTTAGGAAACAAAAAAAATACCTACGAATATTTCAGGAACGTGTTCTACTCTTGTGCGGACAAGTTGGATTCTTAATGGAAGCGGTATTGCCAGAGGTTCCTCACAAAGAATACACTGAAATTACAACATTCAAACAAGAATTTGTGTCTTATAAGGAAACGCTAGTAAAAAAACATTAGTATGTACAAATATTTCACTAGTAGGTAAAAGATGTACGAGTAGAGTAATTTCAAACCCATTTGTAATTCTACTTTGCTGAATGTAAAAAAAAATAGATATTTTATTTAAATGTTCGGTACATTTGTAACTTTATTGACGTTTTCCTTTAAAATAATTTTTAATCTTCTATTAAATGAACTGGATAAATCGTACCAAATTTACTGTACTTATGACGTCATTGTTGTTTAAATTCGTTAAGAAAATTAAGCAATACTGAAGTCTGATAAACATCGCTTAATTCTTTTTATTCTGAACGTTCATAGTATGCGCCATCGTCCATTTCCTACGGAGGAAGATTTAGCTAGCATTGATGAAGAGGCATTGAAGGCAAAAGAAGAAGCAGAAAAAGAGAAAGACGAAGATGAAGAAGAAGAATGGCTTGGGGAAATACAATTAAGTAGGTATAATTTAACGCTTTATTTAAAAATGCATATCATCCTATCGACGTCATTGATAATCCATAAATGGTTTTGATGTATTATGTGCCAGGTTTGATTGTTGATGCTTTTATTGTTTCTAAGGATAGAGCAGGTGGTGTCAACGCTTTATATGGCATTGTTTTGTAATAGCTCTGGCATGATAGAAACATATATAATTTAAGGTAAAAATTAAACGATGCCTTTTGTTTTTATCTTCTCAAATAATTAAGTTAAAATAATAAAACTTAAAAGACTCAATCACAATGGAGTTGGAGCACCAAGTTTTTAATACTAATATAATAAGTGAATAAGAAAAATAATTATTTAACCTAATTCATTTTGCAATGACAATTAACTTTTCTTTAACTAATTCCTTAATTTGTACTTTTCACTAATCCTTAATCTGATTTTTGCACCCTACCTA
>MOOZ01000212.1:34324-50689 GCA_002930495.1 Cecropterus lyciades | reverse complement strand
CTGAAAGTAAAGCCAGACCAAGAGTCTACAGCCATTGAAGTTGAAATACGAGAGAGGAGGATTGAAAGGTGAATATTTTTGACACAACTTTCACTGTTTTTAACATATCTATAATATAACATATATCTGTACTAATATTATAAAGCTGAAGAGTTTGTTTGTTTGTTTGAACGCGCTAATCTCAGGAACTACTGGTCCGATTTGAAAAATTCTTTCGGTGTTAGATATCCCATTTATCGATCGTCATCATCGTCGAAACTAACGCTGGTGAATCCGCAGGGCGCAGCTAGTATAATATATATTTTGTAGATGGTAGAACTCTTTGTGGTTCGACTCCGGAAGCACCACCGCCACACCTATTTCTGCCTTACAACAGCAGTGTTGTAAAGCTGCTGCTGTGTTCTGGTCTGAAGGGTGTGGTAAGTGAGACATACTTTTCTGAGGTATTCCATCTTAGTCCTCAGGAGTAGCAACGCATCTGTGGCTACCCTTAGCTGAGACCTTAATCTTACCGACGGTTGATTACAGATGTCCATGGGCGGCAGTAGCCACTTACCATCAGGTGGGCTGCATGCTCTTTTGCTACTTCCATACTATAAAAATAAATTCCTGCGTCAAACCAGAACACAAGTGCTGCGTGCTGTTGATTTTACCGGAGTCGAACCACAAAGAGTTCTAACCCCTTCATAATCCACTTTACTCTTGAACTCTTGCATTTCTATTGTTTTTCTTAATTCATTCCAAATAAAATATTTCTCAGACATCTGTACGAACAAGACATGTTACTCGCGGACGCTGAGATCTCCGTTCAAAAGTTTGATTCCCGTCTGAGGCAATTGCAACGGGAACGAATCAGAGTTCAGGTAACTTTTAAGGTTATACTTCCTTTTTGGAAGTATTTTCTTTCCATTCGCAATTCATTTTTCAACTATTTTCCAGTTTATCTTTCAGATTTAGACTCTACGCAGCAATCTATACTAATATTATAAAGCTGAAAAGTTTGTTTGTTTGTTTGTTTGTTTGAACGCGCTAATCTCAGGAACTACTGGTCCGATTTGAAAAATTCTTTCGGTGTTAGATAGCCCATTTATCGAGGAAGGCTATAGGCCATATATCATCGTCGAAACTTACGCGGGTGAATCCACGGGACGCAACTAGTATTTTATATTCGTCAATACAAAGAACTTAACATTGTGCAATTCCTTGAAACAAAGTCCTTATTTCCTTATTGTTTTGTAGGAAAAGAATCAGTTACTAGAGTTACATCTGTATCAGCTACACAGAGAAATGAACGTTCTGAATCGTTTTGAGGCACATGAAGATCGTCTTGCAGAGAGAGTTTACGCTAAATTGTTGCAGGTAATTCAGTTCTAATGCTAAATTCCTATTGAGAAAATAGCCACAAATAATATTTTATGTACTGGTACAACTTCTTAAAGTTGTCAACGTATCTATATTCGATATACCTTGGTACAGCTTCATGTATGATAGTACATCATATCAATCCATATGGCATAAGAATGTGGTCCAAATGGAGATTTGGACTACATTCTTAAAGCGTTTATGTTTATGTTTAATGAATTTATCAGACGGAGGTCTGATAAATTCATTAAACATAAACGCTTTCTACACTCATAGCCACACACTAGGATTTTCTCCTGTGTCGTGAGTGTCATGGACACACAAATTCGGTTAAACAAACAAGATGTCTGTCTGGCCGGGAATCGAACCCGGGACCCACTGCGTGTCAGACCAGTATGGTGACCGCTCCACCACGCAGGTCGTCAAAACGTACGTCAAAACGTGCGTACATACGTAAAAATCAATGCAATAATAAAAAAGAAATTTTAGACTGATGTTTGCAGCTCATCCGCTGCTGAATGTTATAGTATATTTATTACCCGACTGCGTCGAAAGGTGGGTAACGTTCTTCGAGCGTGTGTTTGTATGATGTATGTATGTATATTTCTTTGGCACGCGCTACAGCCCGAACGGCTTGACAGATTGTGATGTAATAATATATCATTAGAATCCTTTTAGTTTGTGTGACATAGCCTGTGTATATAATATTTAAAAATGACGCCAGTAAAGAGAGAGAAAGGGGGGAAGAACAACTTATTTATTATCATGATAATTTCAAAAAAAATATGTTACTATTTTGGCGACAACTTATAAAAGCTTTAAATTAAATATTATTAAAAAAAACGATTCCTATTATTGAAACTGAAGGAAATCAATCTTTCTTAAGCTTGAGTCGGAGTTTGTTTTAATATTTTTAACAATGTTACTTGTTAAGGTACGTGGAGTACAAGATCAGATATCGGAATGTGAGCACAGGATAGTGGAGCATCAAAATGAAAAGGAAGAATTGGACCTCCAGTGCCAGGACCTTCAAAGGCAATTCAAACGTCTGGTCCAAGATAACAAGTTTGCTGATTTCCTGCGCAGGATTTTCAAAAAGAAGTATCGTCCACCACGCGATCGTGATGATGATGGTAAGAAACTTAAGCATCTTGTAAAAGTCGTATTAAAACAGGATAATTGATGGTAAAAACTATATATATTAAGTATCTTGTAAAGAAAACAAATTAGATTGGCTATTTTACGGTAAAAAAAAAAACTTAAAAATACATATAAATATATCTTGAAAAGAAATATCAGGATAGGTAGGCTAGTTGACACTAAAAACCTAAGAATCTTGTTAAAAATCATGTCAAATAAAAATATAAGATAGGCTAATTGACGGAAGTAATATAGAAGATATATAAAAAAAAATCAACTAACCTATACATTAATCGTACATCGTTAATGAATGAGAAAACAAGGGTATAAAGTGAATAATGGCGATAGAAGCTATTGTGTAATGTAACAATAAATTAAATATAAAATAGTATGAAGATAAAGTTAGTATAAGTTAGATTTTGTGTAAATCTGCTACATTTAATAATCCTGTAATACTGGGAATAACAGCTGCAGAAAAGTACATCACAGTCAGTGCTTCCAGATGCACTGTAATAACTGTATTTTCAACATTTCTACTGTCTACTACATTGGGTCATTACAGTATACAGTGGAAATTTATTACAATTATGATCGATGAATGACTTTTTTTTTGGTCATCAAATTGCACAAAACCAAGGGAAATACATGATCTTTTTTTTGTCCACCAAAATTTCCTTCAAAATTGGTAAATTTGTCATCGAGTTACTGTATTTTTGTTCAAGATTCTGCAATTGTCAGTCGAAACTACTGTAATTTTATAATCACGATCTGAAAGCACTGATCATAGTCGAAATCAAGTTCTTACAGTAGTCTTGGTGTTTTGGAAAATTTATCATGAAATGTACGTTACTTATTATGATCCATTATTGATTACGACAAAACCATTTTAATATTATCAACAGCAGATATACAAAACATAACCCCAAATAGATTGACGTAAAACAAAACCCATTCATATTTCAGAATCGTCGGAATCTGAGTCCTCGTCTTCAAGCAGCGAGGAAGAAGACGAAGGAAGTCTGGACAGCCGTGATATCGGACCCATACGATTAGACCCCAATATATGTCCAGATGGTTGTGATGTGGATATTTATAACAAGACTTACGACCTTAGGAACACTAGGTATGTAAAGAAGTAATGGAAAATATTGACTTAACGTCGACGATCGGCAACCTTTTCGATAACATGAGCCACCTTACATAAACATAAACACTTTCTACACTCATAGCCCCACAGTAGGATTTTCTCTTGTGTCGTGGGTGTCATGGACACAAAGACACACGAACACCTAAACCCAGAAGAGAATTCTAAACTCATCATTCATATGTCCGTCTGGCCGGGGATCGAACCCGGGACCCACTGCGTGTCAGGCCGGTATGATGACCGCTCCGCCACGCAGGTCGTCAAATATACCTTACTATAGCTGCGTAAAGTAATGGCGGACCATATTCGAAGGTAGTCTCTACGAACGCGGATAAGAAATTAGGCGTACGAAATTGTCGGAGACTACAAGATTAGATTCTACAAAGGAATGCGGTGCCGGCCTGCATTGATTTTAAGGATGTAGCTATATTTTGATGCCCCGTTGCTTAGACCTACACTCCCAGTTCTCCTAGGAAGATTGAAGAAGTGACACCTAATTTATGTCGATCGTATATCTAATTATCTATATGTCGATTCTTTTGACCACCCAGCGTCTTCTAGTACTTAACGCCTAGAGCGGCCGCCCCATTCGCACTATGGTAGGGCCGGCCCTGGTCACTCACCACATGCGATTGCCAACTGCTACTTTAAATAATATTATTAAATTCAATATTACGATGGTTCCCACATATAAGCATAAGGGTCACATCGGGTTTTTTTTACAATATCTCACGCATTACATTTGTTATACCCTGTTGTATCATATAGATTTTTTTTATATATGTTTTTTTTTATTGTCAGTTCCAAAGTTTAACTTTAATAATCGTAAAAAGGCGAAAGTGAAAAATCATATGAATATAAAAATATAACAAAATTATTTATCATGTATAAACAATATTGTTCAAATGTTTCACTCTAAAGTTCATAGAATCCTTTGAAGAATTTAAAAAAGGTATATAAAATTAAAAAAAAAACTGTTTAAAACAATAAAATCTTCAACGAGCTCTCCTCTATAATTTGATATATTCACACAAGTTTACGTTGGTTACGTTGGCATTGGAGCAAGGAAAAATTAAATGACAAATGACTTTCCATTTCCTATACACAGGCATAAGCATGAACAAGAGATGCTCGAAAAGGATCACTTGGTGGATCTCTTACGTAAAGATATCGACGCACATAACAAAGTGAAACGCAAATTTTCCGTGCAACTGGAGAAAAGGAAAAACGAACTCAGGGAGTTCATGGTAATCCGTACACATAATAAAAATGAAAGTTGAAAAATAAAAATGCAAGTGTGTGTGAAACAAATAATTGGAAGGACTGAGAATGATAATATCCTCAGGAAACAATTAGGCTTTAATTCATTAAAATTCACCTCATGAAAAGATACAATTTTAAATTATTTTTTGTTCATACGAGGGTGAAATCGCGGGACGCAACTAGTAATACATACCATAATACATTCATTATTAAAAAGGCATTATTTTTGCATTTTTTTAGTAATATTAAAATAGCAAACGAGCATGCAGTCCATCCTATGGTAAGTGGCCACTGCTACCCGTGGACATCTGTAATCAACTCCAGCTACTATCAACTTTGCTACCCTTGGACTAAGTTGGAAGGCCGCAGATATATATCTTCATATATGTCTTCCTTACCTCCGGAGGCGAACCGCAAAGAATTCTACACCCTTTAAAAGTTTTATGTTAGTAAAATGTTTGACTTATGTACATATACATAATTAATGTTCTTTGACTCATAATATTTAATGTTTTTCATTGTGAAAAGTACGATAAACAAGGAAATATATATAAAATTTGCGAATTTTTGGACTCGTTTAGTTTATTTTAGTAACTAAAACTGCTTAACAATGCATTTAGATTTAATGTAGTTTTTCAGTATTCAGTTGACTTAAAATATGTTTGCTAACATAACCTACACCGGTAATGTTTGAAGAAATAATTTAAGGCAACTTAATAAAATCTCAATGATACACGTATCCTAGATGGAGAAACAAAGTTGCATGAACGACGTGGATCAAGTGGTGATACTGCGGTACGACCAGATCCGCGCGGCGGCGATACGCGGCTGCACCGGCCCTCAGGTACGGTTGCCACCTATTTAATACGCCTTATTTATTATATATAAAAATCGACTAAAATAGATATATTACATACATGTATGTAATATCTAATATAAAGTTTAATTGAATTAAAATTACATTTGCATTCAACATTGGCAATATATATGTCTATTTGGCTTATTCGGCTAGATATCGAATATTAAAGTACTATTCGGCAAATAAAATTAACATTAACTAAAAAAAATACACAAAAAAAATACTGATATTTTTTTGTGTATTTTTTAGGATTGTGTAACTCGAATTCAACTAGAATTATGTGAATTTTAGCTCAAATTTTAATTGAATTCGTTTTTTTTTTCTACATTGCCACATCTAAGAGTAACAACATGGACGATCTAGCTAACGCGAGTCTAGAGGGTAGGCTTCTATCCCGGTTGAGCTTTAAACTCGCTCACAAAAACTCGGTGAAATTGAAGTTGCAAGTCTAATTTCAACATTAATTTTTATGTTTTTTTAACTTGCCTCGTAATGCTTGCTACATTTCGACTAGACAATAAATTGTTTATATATATAATCATTAGCAAAAATGTTTACTGCTGTACACAGGGGTTGTCCCACACAGTCGTGTTCCCAGAGAAAATGCTCACCAAGCTCCGGAACCGAGTGCTCGAGATACAAGAGGAGATCAAGCAACAGAAGCAGAGACAAAAGTATAGATAAATAACTTATTTTAAAGCCTCAGCAGGCTAACTACTATTAGTACCGGAAATCAACGATTTAGTTCTGTTTCACGGAAGGTTTCTGTTTTTTGGAAACTAGATGTTGAAATTAATCATTACGTCCGTGAGCGTCGGTAGCAGCTGCTTTTGTATGATCTATGTAGCAATTTATGCGAAAAACGCGAAGAAAAATTAATACAGTTACTAAAAGATGCGTTTTCAATACCGGGTGCGAACGCAGCCGGTCGCTAAAAAGTAATAGCCTAAAACCGACGAAATCACTAAAAGTCGAATCACCTTCTAAAAGTTGTTTGCCTGCTAGGTTTCTAAAGTAGTGGCAACATGAACTCTATCTGATGGGAGAAACTAAAACACTTTCTACACTCATAGACATAAACGCTTTCTACACTCGTAGCCCCACAGCAGGATTTTCTTTTATGTCGTGAGTGCCATGGAGACACAAAAACGAAAATACAAACACCCAAACCCAGCTAAACTCATCATTCAGATGTTTGTCTGGCCGGGGATCGAACCCGAGACCCACTGCGTGTCAGACCGGTATGGTGACCGCTACACCACGTTGTACGTCGAACAATCACATCGAACATCATTAAATAGATTTTCAGACAGCTGACCTCAGGAAGAATTTAAGAGCTCTACCTGAGGTCAGCCATAAATGCGTCGCTACCTCTGAGCACTAAGATGCAACGCCTAGTTTAAATATCGCCACTTTGCATGAAAAATAACACAATACGAACGCTCATTTTACAGGAGAGCCAGGAGAAAATAAATGTTTAATGTTTTAACTGGTATAATTATTTAAAATTGTTATTAAAGGTAGATATCCTTAAAATCTTAAGGCTCACTTATATATAAGGCGACCATCTTAGTCCTCAGGGGTAGCAACGCAGCTGTGACTAACCTAGAGTTAATTATAGGGGTCCATGGGCGGCAGTAGTCACTTACCATCAGGTGGGCTGCATGCTCGTTTGCTACTTCCATACTATATATATAAAAACAAAATTGTGGTCGATCCCAGATATAACCCCTGTTCTATGTAAAATCGCATACAGATGTCCATGGGTAACAGTAACCAATTACTATCAGATGCAATTTATGCTGTTATACACACAATATACATTCAATATATACACAACCTAACCTAACCCAACCAAGTATACAACAAGTGTTTATTTCCAGAATAAACCGCACCCACTTGTTCCGTATGAACGTAGACCTCAAGGCAATGGAAGCTAGGGCCCAGGAGCTCAGGGCCCAAATGAGGGATGTTCTCACACGCAAGCTGGGTCGTCCAAGACGCGCTGATAAGACCCTGGACGACTTGTTGCGACAAATGGCCCGGAGACACAAGTTCTCTGCCGCGCAACACGCGATACCGCAACTTCTCACTCAACTCAGAAGCTGGCGGGTAAGTGGGGCTAAATCTGTACGAGTCCGAGTAAAATCCCGTCAAAATTGGACCAGCGAACATACAGACAGGCAGACAAAAGTTCTTATAATAGCTTTTATTATGTAATTAATATATTGTGTTTAATGTATTTTGATACTACGAACATTGATTTAAATTTTAATTTATTTGTATAGTTTGCAGTATTAATGAGATGAAGTAGAGATTTGAAAGAAAAATAAACTTATCTCAAAACTATCATTTCGCAAATACTGCATTTTAAATGACAACGACAGAATGGATCGATGATCATCAATTGTAGACAGAGCGATAACTTCCAGAGTTATCCGCGTATTCAAAAACGGATTTCATCTATTCCAATAATACTATGCAGTATTCAAAAATTAAATTAGTGTTAGGGTCACATGTGAAACTTGGAATTATTAAGCCTAAAATGACGAAATTAACCAAATGGAAGAGTATTAAAAAATGTTATCAATATTATATTACTCAATTAGTTGAAACTACAGCAATGAATCAACTCTATAAGTTAATTTTTGTAGGAACGTCACAGTGAACTTGAGAAGAAGTACCTCAGTGTTCTAGATCGTTATTCTGATAGACTGCGACTTGCCGCCGCCCTACAAGCTGAGGTTCTACCGCAAAAGGTAAAACTTCTTGTTTTAACACTAATTATTAAAAAAAAAAGACACGACTACATAGGAACAACTGAAAAGGGACAAGGCAAGGACTAGAAAATAATATAAAAACGATATTATTATAAAGAGCTACGTGCGGTGGCAAACGTAGTTTTGGTAGATTTTTGCATATTTTTTCGCTTTTTAGTTAAAACTATCTAAAGTGCGTTCTTCTGACGCTTACTTATTTTTTTTTATAGTAAGAAAATCGCAAACGAACAGTTTTTTTTATAGTATGGAAATTGCAGCCCACCTGATGGTAAGTGGCTACTACTGCTCATGGACATCTGTAATCAACCCTAGGTAAGATCAATGTCTCAGGTAAGGTTAGCCACGATTGCATTGCTACCCCTGAGGACTAAGATGGATTACCTCGGAAAAGTATGTCTCCCTTGCCACACCCTTCAGACCAGAACACAACAGCGCATAACACTGCTGTTATAAGGCAGAAATAGGTGTGGCGGTGGTGCTTCCGGAGTTGATCCACAAAGAGTTCTACCTCATTCATATTGAGATTTGTTAATCAAATCCACTTAATAGTGTCGTTTGTGCCGTAAGAAAACTTTTAGTTAGAAGTTTGTTTTTAGGTACCAAAAGACCCATCTAAAATGGCAGGCGCATATGAACCGGAACAGTATCAAAGAGACGTAGTGCGTCTCCGTATTGTTAGAGCTCAGCAACTTCAACAGATAAAGGTAAGAAGATATCGATATTCATTCCACATTACAAAATTGTTATATGGAATTGTTTGTCACATATAAGGACATAGTTCCATAAAACATAATTTAAATAAGTTCTACTAAATTATGAACAACTGAACTAGCTGGGTAAGTACAGTCCACCTGATGGTAAGTGGACTTCGGCCCATGGACATCTGTAATCAAGATCATATAAAACAGAAGTTATTGATGTCAATGACAAATGCGTTGCTACTAACTAAGTATGTGATAGTCATAGTGTGATATGGGTGAGCTGGCAAACACAACTTTATACCGAAACGCAAAAATTACTTACCGGTGGTAACTTTCCTGATCAAACAATAGATAGATACTATCTACGTTCTAATGCCTGGCAAACTATTTTAAAGAGACAAATCTAACCTAGATTTATAACAAACTACTTAGTTTATTTCTGCGGTTCCGCCCGTTTTGGTCACGTTTACCAAAGTAATAAGTATCATGTGTTAATCCAAGTGTGTGTGTCAAATTTCAACCAAAATCTGACACACACACCTGGCATAACACACTTTTTGCTTGATAGAGTCACAAACATATGTACCTAAATACATATTCACAAACCTATGCCTCTTAATAAGATATAAGTAAAAAGTAAGGTAAGATAGTAAGAAGTAAGATTATAATGTTCCTTGACAATGTTCAGGCTCTTCAAGAGGAAATACAAGGTCTTCGATTGAAACCTCTGTCACATATAATAACACCGCCGGTACCGACTCCACCCGAATCCGACCATTCCCAGATATACCTGTTTATGACGCCACAACCGCCACGACAAAAACAGAAGAAATATTTTCCTATGTGAGTATATTTATAATTGCCACTAACTGTGTACCTACCGCGGTTTTGCCCGCGTTAATAAAAATAACGTATATACGCATAGTTATATCTTTCCATGGACTTAAATTAAATAAATAGTAAATATCACCTCAAGATATGAAAATAAGTAGGGTTGTAACGGAACTCCGCCTCCGCCTCCTGCGGAACTTCCGCATAAAATTGAACCTCCGCTTCCGCATCCGCCTCCGCAAAATTTTTGCGGAGTTATGACGGAGGTTTATTTACGTTGATCTTGACGTACAACGCGCCAGGAAGGACGTTAAACGACGCGACCGCTCAGCTACTTGTTGCAACTAGATAAATATAATTATTGTGATAGAGGTATAACATCAAATATGAAGTTTTTTCTCCCATATTTCGCACTTACTTATCGGCGCCACCAAGTTCAGAGCTAAGTGAACAATTATTTAGTGACAGCCGGCACGGAAGACGACAAATCTGCAAAGCTGTCGTTCGTGGATATAATTTTCCTCTTCTTGATTTTGATTATTAGTAATTATTTGACTGTTTATAGAAACTGTACTATGTAAAGTCCACCTCCTCCTCCGTTAACCTCCGCATCCGCGGAGGTGAACCTCTTGACTTCCGCATCCGCGTCCGCCTCCGCTAAGATGGCCTCCATTACAACCCTAAAAACAAGGAGAGGAGGAGACCCATATATTTAATCCATAAAATTAAATTCAGTAGTTACTGAGGTAACGTTAACTGTACCGACATTTCTGCAATCGTAAAATTGTAAATACTCATATAATTAGGGCTTCATAAATATTAATTCTGAACACTATAGGATTTTTCTCCTCGTTTTTTTTTTTCGTTGCATTCGAAGCATTATTGACGTCTAAGTAACAACGTAATAATAGTGAATTACAATTTTGTTTACGTTTTAAGATATTTTTCCATATACGTTTTCAACCAAACGTAACCAGGGATCGTTTTGAGGAAACGTAATTAAGTAATACTAGGAGCACTGGTCACACTTGGGTCATGATAGAATCTACTTACATGGAGGTTACAAATTAGATAAGAATTAAGATTTATTTCCAGAACTCCACTAGGCTCGACAGTGAAGCTAATTTACGACATAAACGTAATGAAGCTACTTTACGACTGCCTCGATGCAATGAGAGTTACACGCGACGATGCCGATGAACTGCTGCGAGAGCTCACCACGGAGCTCCCTGACGTAATTTCTGGGTTAGTTTTACCATTTCAACACACGATAAAATAAAACACAAATATACTATGAAGCTAGTATACTACATAAACGCGATGAAGCTTCTTTACGAGTGCCTCGACGCAATGAAAGTGACACGCGACGATGAACTGCTGCGAGAGCTCACTACGGAGCTCCCTGACGTCATATCTGGGTTAGTTTACCATTTCAACATACTTACTACATATAATAAGGCTTTCTACATGCATAGCCCATGCTAGAACTTTATTTGTGTCGGAGATGCTATGAAATCACGCAAAACGCGAATATACAATGAAGCTAGTTTACGAAATGAACGTGATGAAGCTTCTTTACGACTCCCTCGACGCAATGAGAGTGACACGCGACAATGCCAATCAACTGCTGCGAGAGCTCACCACTGAACTCTCTGACGTCATTTCTGAGTTAGTTTACCTTTTCAACGCATTTATTAGATATAATAATGCTTTCTACACGCATAGATCCATGTTAGGATTTAACCTGTGTCACGGGTGCTATGGAATCACACAAAACGCGAATATCAGTGAAGATAGTTTGCGACATAAACGCGATGAAGCGTCTTTACGACTGCCTTGACGCAATGAGAGTGACATGCGACTGTGCCGACCAACTGTTGTGAGAACTCACCACGGAGCTCCCTGACGTTATATCTGGGTTAGTTTTAACATATATAAATAAGTGCACAATTCAAAATTAATCAATTTTCAATTAAACATATAGTTTTATCCTTATAATATTGTACAAAAAATTATTAAGGATACTTTTACTTTCTTCTAACTTCTGTTACAGCCGACCCAAGAATTCAATACCTTTGTCATGTCACGAATGAATGCTATTAAGCTTGGAATTTCGCTACGACATATGATTTCACAACGATTAAATCCATGGACCAAGCTTACCGACGTAACTTTGAAAATTAGTAAGCTGAAGTGGCAGTGCTAGCCCCATCCACCACGTTTAGGCAAACAGGTCCTCTGTTGGAGCGCTGATTTACCAGATTACCGAAGGCTAAGTAGGCTGGAGCCTAGGGCGGCAGGTTTTGGAAGCGGCAAAAGTGATGCTATCTTGTCTTAGAATAAGCCCAGTGGCATAGAGTGCGCGGGTCAGAGGGCTTCAAGACCCTCGGGTTAGGGCGACAGTATGTGGATATAGCGAATTTTTTTTCGCTTAAATTTCTAAATGGTTGGCACCGAATAGGGTATCCTACTGAAGGCAAAGGTGTACATCTGCTACTGCATTTGCTAATGCTCGAGAGGCTGATGAATAGTTTAGCATAAGGTCCGCTTTTTAAACGTTTTTTGTGGACAATAATGAATAAATGAATAAACCTTGCAGCGCTAAGTCCCGTTTCGAAGTGGTTGATACAATAGTACGCAAATGGTTGCTGAAGTACGGTGGTGATCCGAGCCTGTACAAGAAACAAACGCGAGCGTTCGACGCGCTCGCTGCGTTGGCGGACCGTCTGATCAGACAACACGTAAGTAGTTTTAACATTTTAAGCTTAAAATATATTAACAAACTATATTTATAATGCTCAATTAAACTTGGTATTTGGCTACGTAATTTGATAAAATCAAATATTTATCTAGCCGTTTTTGAATAATCCAAATATAGTAGAATATACATATAGAGTAGAAGTAATGAAAATAGTTGAGGCAATGTCTTATAAATGATTTTCTGGGAACTTCATCCTGTACGAGATAAAATTGGGGATAAAACTCTGTCTAGGATTTTAAGGGTCCAAATCCAAGGAGCGGGAGAAAGAGATAACAACTAATCTCTCTCATCATAAACGACTAATACAAGAACTCCAGTTCCAAGTCCGAGGAGGTTATCACATAAAAGTTCCGGCTCTAGACAGATTGCGGTTGGAAGCAAGTGTTCCCATGGCCTCTCCTCTGTCACACCCGTAACAGAAGAGTACCACACCCGTAACAGAAGAGTACCACACCCGTAACAGAAGAGTACCACATAAGAGTACCCATGACGGATTTTCACAATAAAGGGGGTTGAAATTCTATATAGAAATTCCACAGTTTTAAAGTTAAGAGCGTGAAATTTTGAATTTAGGGTTTTAGTTAGGTATATAAAATTATTATTATTCTTATTTCATATAAAGATATTTCATACCTAACGTTATACGTGTGTTTTCTTGGAAAGCTGTGGTTGCTGGCTCACTTTTACATGAGGCGACCATTCGTTTTTGGGAGTAGCAACACATCTGTGATTGACTTCAGATAAAACCCTTCTCTTTTCTACGATTTCTACGATTTTTTTTACGAAAAGTGCCCTGAACCATTTTAACTTTGACTCTCAATGATTCTACTCATTATAAGGTTGTATATTTATTTGAGTATTTATTTCGGTTGGACAAAATGTATTATCCTCTTTTATGCTCTACATTAAAAAATTGTTTCAAAAATTATTCAACAGATAGAAGCAATGGAAGGTACAGATGCGGGGTCGCAAAAGGTTATGGAGTCCTTGGAGGAGGCTTTGAAGGAGGTCTCCGGAGCCCAAGAGCCTCTCCATCAACGGCTGGGACCGGCACTAGCGGCCTTGTTACATACTGCAGAGACATCGGATTTGGGTATTAAATCGTTTGCGTTTAAATTTAAAACGATTACCTAGACGACTTGCTTTTAATATCTATATAGGATACTAAGGTTCTATCTATCTAATCTATTCTAATTCTAATCTAATCTTATTATATTCTAGATATCTAATCTATCGGTATTGACGAAGGTATGCTTTGACTCATGTTTAATTCATCATTCATTTCCTTTCCTCCTTAGTAAGTGTCGAAAGTGAAACAGAGACATAGCAAGCTTTTTTTTTTACAAGCTTTTTTTACATTTTTTTTTGGGGTGCATTTAGGTTTTGTCTTTTTTTACCCACTAAAATTCCTACTTCAATTCATCATGAACTGCAACAATTATTAAGGATATTATGTCTCACTAAGACACAAAAGTATTGCGACAATTATTGCGATTGGATGACCAAAAAAAAGCTTGCTATTTCTCTGTTCCACTTTCAACAATCACTAAGAAAAGAAGGAAATGAAGACAACTGAATTAAATACGAGTCAGTATGACGCAAAATCCTTAATAATTTGGGATGTCCGGCCTTTTTAACCAAATGTCCGGCCAAACGGACCAGTCTGTCCGACTACTACTAGCCGGACAGATATTAGGTTTGATGATTTGGCAACCCTAAGCACAAGTGTATGTTCTATATTTGGAACCTTATTTTACATTTGTTTACCTTATTATGTTTTTCAGAAACCGATGAAACAATGACATCCCTCGTGAATTCGTTAGTTGACGAGCAACATCCCATCTCTGCCGAATCCATTGATCTTATCGAAGTTTTTAATGTCGTGGAAGATATAAAAGGTTTATTAATTACAATATCTAAAATAACACTAAGTCTGGCCGCCCATTGGCTACTTTCATTTCAGTGTGTGAGAATAACCGGTTACCGCTGCCCCCAATGGATATGTGCAACTACAAATAGAAAATGGGTTCTATCTGAAGTCGATCAAAGATGCGTTGCTAATCCAGAAGACTAACAATTTCGTCTCATATATAAGTGATTGTAAGCAGGCGGGTTTTTCTTTTTATAATAATTAATTTTATGTGTAAACATATCCAGTTTTTTTAACATTTTACTAATTTAATGCAGATTGTGGGGTACAAGCCCCAGCTGAGGAGTTAGAATACATAGTGCGGTTGGCTATTGATAGTCTACGTGCACAGCTAATCGGACCTGAAGAGGCGAAGCAGATTGACGCGGATGTTGAGAAAGCAATGGCTATGAAGACGGTTCGTCTTTTTTTATAGTATAACAGACGAGCGGCAATAGCCACTTACCATAAAGTAAGGTGGTAGAAATCTTTGTGGTTCGACTCCGGACGCACCATTGCCACACCTATTTCTGCCTAATAACAGGACTTGTATGCGCTGCTATGTTCTGGTCTGTAGGGTAAGGGAGACATACTTATCCAAGGGATTCCATCTTAGTCCTCAGGGTAGCAACGCATCTGTGGCTAACTTTAGGTGAGACTTTGATCTTACCTAGGGTTGATTACAGGCGGCAGTAGCCACTTACCATCAGATGAGCTGCAAACTCTTTTGCTACTTCCATACTGTAAAAAAAGTAGAGGTGGTAAGTGGCTACTGCCTTCCATGGACATCGGTAATCAACCCTCGATAAGAATAGCAATAGTCTTTTTGTGGTTATTAGTCATTAGTCTTACCTGAAGTGTTACATAGATACATTACTCTCAGGGCTAAGGTGGAAAGCCTCGGCGGTTATAAGAAAAAAATATACGATGAAAGATAGAGCCGCCTTCTTTTATGATGTCAGTTAAAAAATTGGGTCTTGCGTGGTCTGATGCCTTCGAAAGTGTTTTCAAAAACCTTCAAAATTCAAAATATTAAATACAGCCTTTACATATGATTCAGCTACACATTCCTATTATGTGTCGTAATTGCCACTAACATATATAAAGGTAATAATTGTATGGGTGTTTTTGATGAACCCAAAATAGAAATGAAAACTCACTATTTAAATTTTAATTTTACCTGTCCCTGAACCTGATTTAAATTTTTCGTCGCTATTGAAATATTAAAAAATAAGTTTAAATCGTTTACATGCCTTTTAAAATATTGTTTTCCGACAGGACATGAAGCCAATTATGAAAGATCGATCGACCGAAAGCGAAGAAAAATATATGGACAAAGAGCATTCTAAGGATTAATGTGATTTATGTGTATTAGGATTACGTTACGTTATACGATATTAAATAATAAATAAAGATGTCAATTTAACATTTTTTTTAATGCAATACAGCATCATTATAAATGCTTTTATAGAATACATTATGAAAAAAAATTACGGGATGTGAAAAAGGCTTGGTTTATTAAATAAGTCGCTATGGAAAAGTAATTTTAATTAGTGACCGATCGAAACTGGTTCTTCAGCCGAAACAAACAGAACTTTCGGCCCGGCTCTCAGTT
>MOOZ01000212.1:16057-33630 GCA_002930495.1 Cecropterus lyciades | reverse complement strand
CATCGGTAATCAACCCTCGATAAGAACAGCTATAGTCTTTTTTTATGGTTATTAGTCTTACCTGAGATGTTACATAGATACATTACTCTCAGGGCTAAGGTGGAAAGCCTCGGCGGTTATAAGAAAAAAAATATACGATGAAAGATAGAGACGCCTTCTTTTATGATGTCAGTTAAAAAATTGGGTCTTGCGTGGTCTGATGCCTTCGAAAGTGTTTTCAAAAACCTTCAAAATTCAAAATATTAAATAGAGCCTCTACATATGATTCAGGTACACATTCCTGTTATATGTCGTAATTGCCACTAACATATATAAAGGTTCAACATAATTGTATGGGTGTTTTTGATGAACCCAAAATAGAAATGAAAACTCACTATTTAAATTTGAATTTTACCTGTCCCTGAACCTGATTTAAATTTTTCGTCGCTATTGAAATATTAAAAAATAAGTTAAAATCGTTTACATGCCTTTTAAAATATTGTTTTCCGACAGGACATGAAGCCAATTATGAAAGATCGATCGACCGAAAGCGAAGACAAATATATGGACAAAGAGCATTCTAAGGATTAATGTAATTTATGTGTATTAGGATTACGTTACGTTATACGATATTAAATAATAAATAAAGATGTCAATTTAACATGTTTTTAATGCAATACAGCATCATTATAAATGCTTTTATAGAATACATTATGAAAAAAATTATGGGATGCGAAAAAGGCTTGGTTTATTAAATAAGTCGCTATGGAAAAGTAATTTTAATTAGTGACCGATCGAAACTGGTTTTTCAGCCGAAACAAACAGAACTTTCGGCCCGGCTCTCAGTTTCGGCCAAAACCGAAACCGAAACTTACGTAAACAGTGTCATATTTTAACATTCGCGAATGCGAATGCAAATACTGTTACCGACATTCGCGAATGCGCATGCGAAAATTCAGTTTTTTTAAGCCAAAAAAAATAGTTAAAAAAGAATAGTGTAATAAACTAAAAAACATGTTACAAACATAATTAATACATACGACGGAAGTTAATAAAAAAAAGTGAATTCAACTTAAATAAGTAATCGTACCTATACTTATTACTTATTTTATTTACGTTTTCTTTATATTTAAACAGACTTCAAAAAGGAAGAGTTCTCAATTCGACTATATTTTTTATATTTGATACTTCGGCATTTTCGACTGGGTGAACGGATGTTGAAATTATGTTTTCATTTGAAAGCTGGTGCTTCCCGTGTTGTCACATTTTAATTTGATTTAGTTCTGACAATGGCATACATGAGAAAACTATATAAGTCTTAAATTTGCATTAAGTATATGCGCGACGAATGGACGAATAATTTAGCTTCTACTGACCCGCTATTCTCATGAACTTGAAATGAACATAACGTATCTAGTATGAAATTATATAATAAAAATGTGACCTTCTACTCCTCGACCCTGATGATGCAGAAATACTATATATACTATAGATTGGAACATAAATGAAAACATGAAACTAAGCGAGTGAAATTATTTTTTTAACAAAAAATGGAAACCGAGTTCTATACCTCAAAAAGCAAAACAATAATTCAAATATATGTTTGTTTTCTTACATACACAGTACATAGAACATAGTCCCAAAGTCGGCGCTCAACATATTTCGCGAGGACATAGATTCATCGTCGTGATCTAATGACGAACTAGATTCATATCTATGTCCTGCGAGCATATAAACCCCGACTACAGAACTATGTACTGTGTATGTAAGAAGTCAACATATATTTGAATTATTTATTGCTTTTTTATGGCACAAAAGTCGGTTTCTATATTTTGTTATAGAAGAGATTCTTATCTCAGAACATGATCCTTATAGGGAAGTTTCGATTTGAAGTGAGACCGTTGCCGAAATTCGGTTTCGGTTGTAAAAACCAGTGTCGGTCGGACACAAAAAATTTTTATGATCCAAAAAATATATAAATTTTCCAATAAACGGCTTTTTATATCCAAATGGATATAATTTTTTCAAAATACGACTTATCGTATAATTTTTATTTTTCAATTTTTTTTTATTAAATTTACTTTTTGGAAAAAACACAAAATTTTTTGATTCATCTTTCACGTTTTTTCTTAAATTTTGTCAAAAAACGCAAAAATTGGGATGATTGTCATATTTGATTTTTTCTTTGTATGAGAAACTTAAGCATTTTTTTTTTTAAATTCTCTAAAAATGTTAGAATGGAATTATTTTTCTTTACTTCGTGATGCAAGTGAAAAGGTTTTATTTTAGTTCAGAAACCCTATTAGTAAAATTAAAGGTAAAAAGATTTTGAATTATGTCACGCCCATTTATAAACGAACTATTAGTAGGTATTATAGCAGTAAATTATTAGTCTGTGCTTTTTAAAATGAAGAAATAGATTATCTGTAGTAACTTTATGGACATGGAATGTCATTTTATTAAAGATCTATATAATTATTTTATCTGTGTGGAAGTAAATCCTTGCTCTGTCTTGTAGTTGTCTGTGTCTATCAATCATTAGAATATTTAGAATGTTAAAATTGTTTGCAGCTTTGCAAATTTTTTTCGCTTATGTGCCTATTGATACATCGAAGTAGAAATGAATGTAGTATCTAATATATTTCAAAGAAACTTTTTCAACTCGTTCAGTTGATCTTTATTAGTGATTATTGTGTTTTATTCCAACTAACTGTAATTATGGTAAAATAAGTGCAAGTGAATCCACTGGGAAAGTTTTTCTTCGGTGATATTTTTAATTAGTCCATAAGACAAAGTGTATTTTATCCAAGAAAGTACATTCCTACAATTTTTGCGTCCGTCGATAGATAAATAAGCGGGTAGGTAAAAGTCAAAATAATGCCATGTACGCTCCAGATCATCCAAGAAGGAAGGAAAACAGGGATGTTATGTACCGCAGTAATTCCAGTCTTGACCTAATATACGTGGAACATCCGTCCAGCAACGGATTGCGTAGGGAATATGGCAGCCATGGTTCAATCGACGTGATCGGTGGAGCTAGCGAGCGACTTCCTGCGATGGTTCACAACTACGGCGGCGTCGCCGACAAGCCGTCGGGGCTGAGTCGGGCTGTCGAGCGGCTGCCGGATGTGCTAGCCAGCGACCACGCTGACGGGCCTACCCCCCGCGCCAGCATCAGCCCGAAGCCACGTCTGAAGCTAAATAAACTGTGGGGAGGTGCAGGAACTGTGATACAACGACAAACGATTGAAGACAGTCCCATCCCTTCATTCCCAGATGGCAGCAAAAGAAAACAATTTGCTCATTATGACTGCCAGTCTCTCATGGCCAACCTGAGCTATGCAGCTGAAATCCGTGGCGCATTGCTCAGCAGGCGCCGGAATACAACAACAGGAGCATCTGCAGCATCTCTACTGTCCCGTGGATTACCCCCCGGAGAAGATGCAATTCCAGACACTGGAGATGGCCGTTCCAATGAATTACTTGAGAGTTGCCCATTTTTCAGAAATGAGTTAGGAGGTAAGAATGCACAATTTTCAATTAAAGTCCTACTTTATCTTATGTTTTTCTTATCTCTAGATTAAAGACAATGCAAAAAGTACATTATTATTTTTACTGGCTCTTTTTAATCACATGTTGACGGCAGTAATACTACAATGAGTCAAAATTCACAACATAAGTGTATTTTTGTTGATGAATGTATACTTTTAATCCTAAAATGAACCTACATATACCAAAAGTTTAGAACCAATTACGTATGAAACAATGAACTAGTTATATATAAAAGCATAATTATTCATGAATACATATAAAGTCATATACAATTATCTGGCTATCACCACAATCTTTGACTGAAGTCAAAGGTTTTAAAACCCACTGAAATAAAGTTCCCCATTGGCTAAAGGTAAATAAATAATTGTAAAATTAAGCATCTTTGTTGATTGAATATAAACAACAACAAGGCTAATTATTGTTGATAAACGCAGTGATAACTTTTGAAATAATGCATATTACAAATACATGCTTCACTATAATATGACGACCCACGTGGTGGAGCAGTCTCCATACCAGTCTGACATGTCCCGGGTTTGATCCCCAGTCAGACAGAAATTTGAATGATGAGTTTAGATTTCAGTTCTGGGTTGTTTGTGTATTCGTCTTTGTGTGTCCATGGCACCACGACACAGGAGGAATCCTGTTTTGGGGCTATGAGTGTAAAAAGCGTTTATGTTTTAAGCGTTTTATCATGATGTCCCGCATTAAGACTTACAAGTCTTAGTTCAATTTTTGTGCCTGCTAGAACCAAGTGGACTTTTTTGGCCATAGTCAGACATTAATCATTACATCTACAATTTACATTACATTTTACATCATCATGTAGGTCAAAAGATCTAGTAGCATTAAGTGATACAAAATGCTTGTGTTGATAACGTCATAAAATAACAATGCAAGCTACAACTTTTTGTAAAATTGTCACACATAATGTCACTTGTGAGAAAAAGGTGACACACTAAATAACATTTTACAATTCCCATTGTATCGACTTAGTGTAGGCTTCGATACTGTGAATTGGCTTTATTTTATCCTCAATTATAGTAGTTATCTGCAACTCACGAAGGTTATTAAAAGTATTACAAAATTCCATTCTAATAGTGACCACTTTAACTGGATGGACAACCTCTCTCTGAGCATGTTTTTGCTAAGACAGATAGTTATATGAGATTCCTAACTTACTCCACAGGAGCCAATCTAAGTTAGGACTCTAATCTTATCTGCGAATGATCACAGATACTCAAGGATGCCAATTGTTAGGCGCATTTCTATATTATAAAAAAAATTATGACATTTGAATGAGATTAATGTGTTCTACAACTGAAATTATCTACGCTGAAGTGAAACTGAAGAATGTTTGAAATAAAATAAAAATGTATGTTTAGATACAATTTAATCTATTGACTTTCCTCAAATGAATATTGGCTTTAATTTCTTTTAATTTCATTTAAAAATAATTGAGAATATTATTACAAGTACAAAATGTAACTCAGTTATTAAGTTCAGTCATTTTACAAAGAGTTTGTACTGTATAATTATATCATTAATGTTGTCAGTATACAGTATTAATTGTTTCTTGTTTCAATCATGTTTTCTTTCACTACTTTCTTTTGAATATGTTTGTAGCCAGTAGCATCATGAATGTAGTAAGTGGTTTTAACATAGTCAGTCATGCGTTCACTATGAATGGCAAAAGATTGCTTGTTCATGAATACTTAAATGTTCACTAGGAATTTAATTTGAATTTATGTATAATTTTGTTACATGTATTACATAAATTTACTAAGTCCTATCTAAGCTTTTATTTTATGTAATCTTATGATATATTTTTCGATTTTGATTATTTCGAAATTAGTTTTAAATATTGAAGGAGAATTGGTTGTTTTAAATCTTAATTTACTATAATGAGGCTATACAAAACTAAATAAAGCTTTAAATTATGTTGTAGGGAACATATTTTTTTATAAACAAAGAAAGACTTTTCTTAATTCTCATTTGTATGTGATACTGTCTGCATAGCATTCCTAATCAGTGAGTCACAGGACTGGTTTGTTCTGTACTCCTCTCTCATTCTCAACAATTCCTTGGTGGCATCATACTTGACTCACATATTTGAAATGACTTGACTTTTTGTATACTCTTAAGGAAAAAATCTACATGCTTTAGATAAATTAACTGTTTAGTAAGCATGACATCAATTTCAGTTGTAGTTTGTTTTTATCTTAAGTAATAACATGATAAAATATATTTCCCCAACTGATTGTACTATTACACACAATTGTTATGACTTTATGTAGCATAATAAAAGTTTTTGTCTATCCATAATAATTAAACTCGTTACAATTTACATAATTCAGTACTAGTAGGTCAGATTAATTATAATTAGATTTGGCTTTCATGCCAAGTCTAGTATAAGCGACGTTCCTTTCTAATAATATATTGTCCTTAGAATAGAATTTTTTGACACTAGGTAAAAATAATTTATAAAACTTAAGCCCAACTATGTAAAAGGCTAAATTGAATCAAGAACATAATCTTATAGTAATGTGCATAACCATAATTGTGTGAAATGATCATATTGTACATTAAAATAGCATACAATCACAGACATAATAATGATTTACACTGTCATGTCTACACTAGTATTTTTCCAGTGTCATTAATGCCATGTACATACAAAAAGAATAAAATACTAACACCGACACCCAAAACATAAATCTTAATTCATTATGAGATATATTCATGAATTGAACCCAGGATCTAGTTTAGTACGTGGTTTTAGTTTTTAAACTAATTATTTTTAGAGGAAACAGTGAAAAACATCTAACAATATACATATTTTTGTAAAGTGCAAATGAAACCACTACACAACATTATTCAATTCTTTTTTCTTCACTTGAATTCAATTTAATTGATTGTGACGTCACATAGCATTAAAATGATAGGTATTATGATGCTTAGATGCTAGGAGGGGGAGGAGAGGAACATAATTACACGTATAAAAACACAACTCTCTTTACAAAAAAGTGAACTAAATGTTTTGAAGATAATTACATAAGGATAGCCTAAAAGCACAATTTAAAAGATGTTTTCTTTTAAATATTGTGCAAAAACAGTTATACTACAAAAGTCAGGTATATTAAAATTAAATACAGGGCACAGTCAAGTACACATGCAGTTAATTTTTTGTAATAGGTCACATCACTTGCTATATATGAAAAATATATCACTGATTTGCACGAATAACTGTACGACTTAAAAAAAAATCAATTGTAATTTTAAGATACATTGTTTAACTCTATCCTTATTCAATTATTTTAGAATTAAAATTTGGTACTCTAGCAACACTGCATTTAATGGTCTTAAACCTTTATTATTTTAACTTTGTTAGTTAGAAAAATAAAAATCTAACGCATTGTTTAATTTTTAAGTAGCTCTCCTGTAAAATTAGCATTTATGTATTGTATTATTATTCATCCAAAGCAGCTCTATAATTTGAAAATCTCCATTGCATCATTTTTTCCTGTTGCAGGTGAAGAGGAACGCTGTGTATCTCTATGTTCCCGTACAGCACGGGGTGCAATCCCAGGACAATCTGGGGGATGGCATCGACCTCGTACAGCTTATGGGTTTTCGGTGCTGGAGTTCCCACCAGGACAGTCGCATTGGCGGAATGGCTGTCCTTTCGCAAAGGCACTCACACCGCTGCCTGTGGAAAGTCAAGACTCTGGAGCATTGTATTACAGGAATTATTTTTATACTCAACGTAAGTTTGACTTTTTATCATTTACCTATCGCAATTAGACACAGCTCATTTCTCAGAAATAAAGGACTAGGTTAAAGTCAACTGCTCTGGCCAAATGCCAACATTCATAGGAATTCCTTAGAGTGCCAGTTTCCTCGCGATAATTTCCTTTACTCTAACCAAGAATGATTTATTTTCATTTATTTCAAATATGCATATAATTCGAATGCATCCATATTAATTATGTATAACGTCCAAATTAAATTGCATTGGGATGCTGAGAAGAAAAGCTGTTGGATTCGATAATGAGAAACTTATGAAGTGATTCGTATTAAAAATAATTAAACTAATGTTGCAGCTCATCAGAACTGGTTTGGAATGGATGAGAATCTCGGCCCAGTTGCCATTTCTATTAAGAAAGAACGGGTAGAGTTACGGCGGGGCGGAGCCGACTCATCCGCTCCCATGTCGCAACTCGCCTGGCAATATAGACTGATCGTTCGGACATCCGAGTTGCTGACATTGAGAGGATCGGTGCTTGAAGATGCTCTGCCAATGGCCAAACCCAGTAACAACAGCGCATCTTATAATACTAAAGAAGTGTTAGAATACGTAGCGCCCGAATTGCAACTAAACTGTTTGAGGTTTGTTTGTACATTTGATAGATTTCTATTATATAATATTTATTAAAAAAAAACAGCGTATAGAAATGCAGCACACTTTCCTTTAAAGTTCCTCTCGCAGAACAACATCTGTAACTGCAAATAGGAAAGTGATTGGCAATGGAAAGGACAGTAGTGTCATTGCAAACCAGAATTCAGGAAGACACAATTTTGCTTGTTATAATACAGTGTTAGAGGAGTCTAGTTTCCTTTTCCTTATCTTTTTTTGTGTTTATAGACACATCACGTATGAAAAGACATTAAAAACATACTTTAATCTGTAACTCCGTCACAGTAAAATATTTATTTATTTACTTACAGACTTGGTATTACGGGAAATGGTGCTGAAGAACAATTATTGCGGCTTGATGAGCAATGCGTTACGAGGCACTACAAAGTAGGCGTAATGTATTGCAAGAGTGGGCAATCCACTGAGGAGGAGATGTACAATAACCAAGAAGCCGGACCAGCATTTGTAGAGTTCCTACAGATGCTAGGACAGACTGTTAGATTAAAAGAATTTGATAAGTATAAGGCGGGACTTGACAACAGAACTGATTCAACAGGACTTTACTCAGTATACACAACTTACCAGGGCTGTGAGATAATGTTTCACGTTTCAACAATGCTTCCCTATACGCCAAATAATAGGCAGCAGTTATTAAGGAAACGACATATAGGCAACGATATAGTAACAATTGTCTTCCAAGAACCAGGTGCTGCTCCCTTCACACCACGCAACATTCGATCTCAATTTCAACACGTTTTCGTGGTGGTGAGGGTGATAGATCCGTGTACGGAAAACACCCATTATAGTATAGCTGTGAGTCGTGCTAAAGAAGTGCCTTTATTTGGACCCCCCATAAAAGATAGTGCAGTATATCCTAAGGGTGAAGTTTTCACTGATTTACTTTTAAGTAAGGTGAGTTTTCTGAATTATAAAATAAACGCTACTTAATTTTATATTTAAATATAAAGTGATGGTATTTTATTTGAATTGTGTGTTGTAGGTGATAAATGGCGAGAACGCAGCAATTCAATCACCAAAGTTTAGTACAATGGCAACGCGCACTCGACAAGAGTACCTGAAAGATTTAGCTAAGAATTATGTCACTGCTACGACGGTGGAGTCTGGCCAAAAATTCTGTTAGTATTTGGATGTATTCTTAACGTTTCTAAAAATAAATAACGAAAAGGTAGTTAAATGAAAAATTTACACTAAAATAACGAAAATGCCGTCGCCGCCAACTCCTTCCTTGGCACGGGTATCTTCATGAATCTAATCATGTAGAAATTGTCATTTTTTTTAATATCACCACCACCTGATGGTAAGTGGCCACTGCGCCCATGGACACCTGCGATCAGTCCCGAATAACTCTGCTCGAACACAACCATAGGTGACTTGCTACTTCCAAAGAACTAAAATAGTCGCCTCATATGAAAATGAGCTGACGTCCTCACGCTTCTACCGCAACGCAAATAAAAAATTTTGCAGCAATACTTCTCCGATCGAAGTATACTCGTTCTATCTTCCAAATATCAAATTTCTTATCTTTTCGTATATAAATTTCAGCTATATTTTCATCTTTACTAATGAAGAGCAGCAACAATTCCAACAGCAACGCACTAACTCCGCGAGTGGAAAATTGCACCAACGATGTGTTGGTTGGCGGAGCATTGTGTTTTCATGTGAGACCTTTTTCAGTTTGTTTTTTATGTCTTGTAAGGATTTCAAAACAGGACTGCGGGACCTCCAAGGGAACGCAACCGGAGTCCTCTGAGCGCGTTGCCCCGTCGGGCTCCACCCAGGAGAGCGGCTGACCCCACCGCACTATCTTGTTTTTACGACGGTATGCGATCACACATACACTCGTCCTTCCCGGAGTCGCCTGGCTGGACGGTTTGAGCTCCAACTCTAACCGCCTGCTACCCAGAACCCGTTTTTAGTCGCCTCTTACGACAGGCAGGGTTTACCGTAGCCCTTTTCTGATCCCAGAACTACAGGGACTACAGGGCGGCAACCATACCCATCAAAACTCAAAAAAAATGTGTGAAATATTATTTTGTTTTTTTAGGTACAAGTCCAAGATGAAGGTGCTGGTGGAATACTCCTAGATTGTCTGATGGGCGTATCAGCTGACACTATTGTGATTATTGAAGACAGCACGCGACAAATAATCTTAGTACTACCAACTAACACTTTACTTGGTAAGTATTATATTAGATATTCTTTGAACACATTTTTTGCGTAACAAAGTATAAGAATGCCTTTTATATATTGCATTTCAAAAACGTAATATAGATAAGATAATTCTTTTTAGGATTCACTGTCATTAATACATGTTACAGACAAACCATACAAGACAAAACAGTTGTATGAATATTTTTCTCATTCTGTCAGAATTGTATTCTGATTTCTTTTTCGTTTGGTAGCTATTAACAAGTGTGTTTAATAAAAGAAATCCTTAAATTTTCTATAATGATTGTAGTAGAAAATTCGAGCACACGGCAAAGACTATTTTATATATCATCATATATCTATCAGCCAGCCAACCTTTTGAGGTCCAGGGCTATACATAGGCTTCCCCTAAATGGGTGTTTTTGGCACTAGTCATCACGCCTGGCTCGCGTTTCTGAAACCGCAATAGGTGTTGATTTTACATAAAAAGATGCTTTTGCCCATCTATTGTGTGTTATCCCTCAGTCGCCTCTGCGATATCCACGGGAAGAGAGAGAGTGGTGCTATTTAAGATCGACACCTGTTTTGTATATCAGTTTTTTAAGTGAAATTTTATCGTCTAAAAATTTTTTTGGTCTATTTGACGCATGTCGCGTTACATTGGACCGCAGGGTAGGGGAATAGTGAAAAGCGCTAGAGAATTGTGTACCTTATATGTAATTCATAATGAATTAATGTTAATCGGCAACCAGTTCCATAATTTATTAAAATGCTTTTCCATTAATGCATCCGCCCAATAAAACCCCTCACGGCCAAACCTAATATTAACGTTCCATACAATAAGGTCAGTGGTCTAATGGCGAGCTAGTCGGGCAATTGTCTTGATAGAGTGTTCTCTACTATCATCGCGTCAATGACAAGCAATTTTCTCGACTTAAAGCTTTTATCATATACAAATATGTGGCACTTTCAGTGTAAATACGAATTTTTAATTATATTAAGTTAAAATATAATACATAATTTAAGTAGCGTAAATCATATAATTTTCAGAAAATACCATCAATAAGTTGAAAAAAAAAATAATTCGCAATCGTGGTATCATAAATATTTTTCGATCCCAGGTTGGGTGGTGAGCGGCGAGTGGACGCGCGTGTACTACCACCGCGGCGAGAGCGTGCGGCTGCGCGGCGCGGACGCGCTGCGCCGCATCGCGAGCGTGGCGCCGCACGCGCACGCGCTCGCCGAGACCACGCTCGAGCGCGGCGCCGCGCACCAGCTCGGTGAGACTATACGACTCTCTTTACACCCGGCTGCATCACACGGAGGGTGATTTCTATCGAGCGTATGCATGTATGTATGTTTGTAAATATGTCGCTTTCTTTATACCCGACTGCGTCACAACGAGGGTAATGTTTTACGAGCTAATGTATGTCAGCCGAAACGTCTTGACGGATTGTGACGTATGACATATCATTAGAATCGTTTCAGTTTGCAGAGCGAAATAGGCTATATAGGGCGCCCGCAAGTAGCGGAAAATAAGAAGAGGGGAGACTATTCATAATATATATTTAATAAGACTTTTACTTGACTATTTTGACAAAAACTCATATAAAGCGTTAAATTAAATATTTCATTATAAACAAAACAATCATTTCAAAGTTTTTAATAAAATATTAAAACAAAAACCCGACTTTAGAATGTAAACAGTAGTATTTGTTTTAATATTTTTAACAATGTTACTAGTTTATCAGATTGAAATACTTTGCCAGGTGTGAGAACCAGTGTATATCGACCGAGGAGGTACCACCGCTCGCCTATTTCTGAAATTTTGGTATAACACCCATAGATGATAAAATTTATCGACAATTCTCACTGTATTGATGCCACATTTGTGAATGAATATCAGTATGATAGCAATAACATATCTCGTCCAGGTTTCCACGTGCAAGCGGACGGTTTGGTGATCGCCGTGGAGAGCGGCGGGGCGGCGGCCCGCGCGGGCATCAAACGCGGCGCTCGCCTGCTGGAGGTGTGCCGCGCGGCCGTGTGCGCTCTGCCACACGACCACCTCGTCGACCTGCTCAAGACCTCCGACCCCGTCACGGTGAGACCACCCCCCACACACACATAACACCCCCTTTCCTCCTCCACACACCCACTTATGGACTATCAGTAAATCGCTGCTTCGCATAAATATGCCGACCTCGTCACGGTAAGCGCACCACCCTCCCACACACCCACAACATCCCCCCTACACACTTAGGAACTTGGGGCACTATTATAAATCACTGCTTTGCATAAATAATGACACAAGACGTCACGTGACGTCAGAAGGAGTGTGTTTCGAGCGTATGTATGTTTGTTTATATTTATGTCCATGTCAAACGGCTTAACGGATGACGTATGACGTATTATTAGAATCGTCTCAGTGTGGCGAGTGACATAGGCTATGTAATTTTTAAAAATGGCGCTTTTTAAAAAAAGGGGGGAGAAGAGAGTACTTTTTACTATTGCGGCAATATGGCTATCAAATAAAAACTAGTAAATAGAACAATCTAAAAATATATTATTTTGACAAAAACTCATATGAACGTTAAATTAAATGAATATCATTATGAAAAAAAAATCGTTTTAAGCAGTCCGGATTTTTCGTTTTAATGTTTTTAACGATGTTACTAGTTTCTAAAATTGTGATCGTCAACAGGTGACGGTGACGCTGGCGGTGAGCGCGCGCTGCCAGTGCGGCGGCGAGGGCGCGGCCGACGCGCAGCAGCCGCGCCGCCGCGCCTCGCCGCCGCGCTCCGACAGCTCCGGCTACGGCACTGGTGCGTACACGCCAGGGCCACGATATAGACAACTGGCACTACTCCGACTGAAACACGACTGAACAGGGCGTTAGGGTTGGCACCCACCGAAAGTGAAATGATCACTTACCAGCTGAAGTACCTGTGTTTCGCTACGTGACAAAAAATTTAGGTTTTCCTCGCTAACCGTTGGATGACCATGAAAAATGAGAAGGACCTTCCGGCTAGGAAATTAAATGTTAAACTCGTATATGTCATCGAAAGTTTGCTATTTTTTTAGGTTCCCTTTTTATTTTAAAATGGAAATATGAAAGTCAGAAACCAAAGGGTGTAATGACGTCACTAAAATAGTCGCCATATTTAAATAGCGAAAAATATCGAAATCAAAACTAGCGTATTGACTGACCAGTTAAATAAGATACATCCATGCAAAATTTCGTGTAAATCGGACCAGTTGTTCTTGCGTTGTTGGGTAACATACAGATACACATACACCTCTCATTTTTATATATTAGTATAGATATAGATTTTAGATATAGGATTTTATTACTAGAAGAAAAATATGTAAATTTAATGATTATGGTATTTATTACACATTTGAATAACTTTTTATGAAACCTTAACCTATCCTTTTTTTATCAGATTGAAATAAAACAAGAGCATGCAGCCCGCCTGATGGTAAGTGCTTACAGCCGCCTATGGGCGTCTGTAAGCAACGTCATAGAACAGCGGTTCTATCTAAAGTCGATCACAGATGCGTTGCTACTTCCTAGGACTAAGATCATAAGGTCTCAAATATNGCCGGGCGGCGAGGCGCTGCGACGACGCTCGCGACATCGCTCGTCGGCTAACACCTCTTCGCTGACCGTAAGTGATATTATTATTTTTTATTATTATAAAAAAATATATGCGATCAGAGGACTCCCGTAAGGAACGAAATTCTTTACGCATGATTTCACTATTTTCGCCCTATAATTTAAATAGTAAATTAGTAAACACACATCACATGCACAATAAACGAATGTAAACAGTAAATTCTTGTATCAAGTCATACAATTGTATCACCTTAATTTAGTAAATACATTACACACATTTGCTGCAATTTCCATTTTACAAAACTTAATCGCAAAAATAAAACAATATTCACGTATTACACAAAAACACGAATAACAAATGCGTTTTCACTAAATTTCCACACATCTGTACGATCCTGTGTTGAGGTTATATGATAAAAAGAAACAGACACTCGCCTGCTCGTGTGCTCATTTGATTGTAGTAGGCTCGATACACGTACACATACAGCCTACGCCATTTCGTTACGTGACGATTACTAATAAATCGCACTACCCGTAAGCCGCGTTAAGGAACTTCGTTCCAATAGTACATACGCTAACCTGTTAAAATTTGCCGATTACATCCGCGAGTAAAAAAAGATTTAGCCGTGAATACAAGAAAATCACAATTTTTACCCATGAATTCTAAAAACTCGAATGCGGAAACCATGAATTAGTAAGATTCTGATCTTCTTTGGGGATGATTACAGATGTCCACGGGCGCAGTAACCACTTACCATCGGGGGGACTGCATGCTCGTTCGCTACTTTAATCTGATAAAAGATTTTAACCAACTTTGATGCTACCTTTCGTAATTTCCAGGAGGAACTGATGCGTCTAATGGACGCGGAGCTCGGCGAGGGTCGGTCTAGTACTACGTCCACCACAACAACGAACACAGCGAGCACCGTGGCCAACGTTGGGCCATTGAACGCCAACGCGGTGAACACGCGAGCGCCACTACCGCTACCGGACGCGTCAGCGCTCGACTGGGCCGCGCTGGTCCATACCGCCAAACGAGCTTTGTTACAAGTATGCAGTATACTGTATAAAACAGTCCATTCTTTTTAGCTTGACTTGAATGGTAAACAAATATGGCGTATCAAAAAATTGACATTCAAAGGGACTGGAAATAAAATTATATACGTAGTGAAAGTTATACTGAAAAAAGATCTTTTATCCATGGGAATTCCTTAATTAAATATGCAATAATAAGAAGAATAATCGTAGAATTTTTTTTTCCTTGCAAATTTCTAACTAAATATACAATAATTTTTAAATTATATATTATTATTATAAATTAACAATTTGCAATTATCAATAAAAATATATTAAAAATAAATATTAAAGTTAAAACCTTTATAAGTAAAACGAAACTATATCACTGCTTTGCATGAATAACCGCATAATTTAAAATTCAATTACCTTAACTTAAAGATACCGTTTTATCATTATTATATTGTTTACGATTAGAAAACTTAGTTTCTCACTCACTCCACTGTGATTTATAGGCTTTTATTTTTTATATTTGAAAGGCCTAGGCATTGTTTAACTTTTACCCGTAAAAGTTGCGTTTTGTGTTGTATTATTATTCATGCGTAGCGGCGTTAAACAAAAATAATAGAATATATTAATTAAAAATTAAGAACTTTTTATAATTTCGAAGTAGTGAACGACCATGCAGCCCACGCAATGGTAAGTGGTTATTTTCGCCCATGGACATCTTTAATCAAGCCTAGACAAGACCAGTCTTACTTGACATTGACCTGTGTCACTACGCCAGAGGACTAAGTTAGAATGCCTCCGATAAACATGAAGAGGGATTACCACTACTTTATTAGACAATATAAGATACGCTTTCGGAGTCGATCTACCACTTTCCAAAGTTTCTTAGTGCTTACATATTATATTTCTGTATATCAAACAATGTCAAAATCAATCCTCTAAGGGATTAACATCTATCCATTTTCATTTTTATCCTTTTTTTGATAGGCATTTGGCAGGTTCAATATTTTTATAGACATAACACAAAAGATGATATAAGAATGAATAGTGGTGTAAACTTACATATAATACATATAAATTGTTTTTGTCAGATTTGTGAAGAGCATCAATATCCGTCCATAGACAACGTTGAGCCACCGCTGGAACCCTTGCCGATTGAACCCGTGCACGATTCTTGGTCCGACGTTCTAGTGAGTACCATTTTTAGGGTTCCGTACCCAAATTATAAAAACAGAACTCTATTATTAAGACCCCCTGTCCATCTGTCTGTCACTAGGCTATATCTCATGAAACATGATAGGTAGACAGTGTAATTTTTCACTAGTTATATATTTCTGTTCCCGCTATAACAACAGATACTAAAAACAGAATATCTAAATATTTACGGCGGGCTAACAAAGAATAATTATTAATAATTTTTTGCTCGATTTTAATAAGGTTTTTAACACTTTTGAAATATTTGTAGAATTATTATAAATTAGGTTTCGTTATAATTCGTTATTATAAATTAGGTTTTATTCGCTTACCGTTTAAGTAACACGAAAATTAATAAAAACATTTCATGCAGACAATTAAATTTTAAACTTCGTATATGCCATCAAAAGTTTTTTTTTTTTTGTGAACTCAGGTGTAGAATATTTTCTGTGACTAGACGCAGTGGAAAGCAGTGATAATTTTAGAAAAATCAATGATCCCGGATGCCAGGGTACCTAGAATTCGAACCTCAGACCCTCGATTGAGAAGCCGAGTTTCTAAAATTAGACTATCACTGCGCAGTATAAACCAGCTATAAGGTAACAGCTAAATAGCTATATTAACTATCTACTCTATGTATTACAGACAAACGACACAGCGATCTCCGCGCCGGCTCGCAACACGGGCGGTACGACGGGGGCTGGGGGTGGGGCTAACGCTGCGGCCGGGACTGGGGGTGGGGCCAACGCGGTGGGCGGGGCGACGGAAGGCGTGGTCTGCGGTTGTGGGCTGGCGGCGCGTGTCGCGACGCTCGAGGCGGACGCGGCGTGCTCGCAACGACATCAACACCAACTCGAAGAGGAGGTACGTTTTCTTTTTTAGAGTGAAACGACTTTCCATTCGGTCAAAGGGAGCCAAATATCCTGCAAGATTTCTGACTTCTTTGGTATGATTTATCAGTACCAGAAATAAGAGTATAGGAGCCTCAGTAATGCATATGTCGCAGGTGTAATTGACACATCAGAACTAGTGTATTCCATCGCACACTGTATTTAATTATACGACTGCGTCAAAAGAAAGGGAAATGTTTTTAAAGCATTTATGTAGTTTGTACTTTGTACGTATATATACGTGCATTTCTTTGACACACTCTACAGCCCAAAAGGATTGACAGATTGTTACACTTGACATCTCAATTTAATCGTGTCAGTTGTCATAGTGACATAGTCTAAAAATTTTAAATATGGCGCCTATGAACAGAAGGACAGGGAAGATTTTTTCTAATATATCATAATAATATGGGTGTTAAATATTAGCTGTAAAATATAGCTTAATATATACAAATTGTAAGACAATATGTAAGAATATGAATGTATCCGCAGGTCCGTCGGCTGCGGCGCCACAACGCGCGGCTCCGCGAGGAGTCCGCGCGCGCCGCCTGGCAGCTGCGCCACTTCACGCAGTGGCTCAAGCGGACCGTCGACCGCCAGTAACACCTCACTCCCTGCGACCTACGAACCTCCCTTCCTACGACCTAATAACCAACGTCTCTGCGAGCTAATAACCCCCCTCCCTACTACCTAATAACTCCCTCTCTGCTACCTAATAATCTCCCTCCCT
>MOOZ01000210.1:873859-888292 GCA_002930495.1 Cecropterus lyciades | reverse complement strand
TGGAATGCTTCGGAAAAGTATGTCTCCCTTACCACACCCTTCAGACCAGAACACAACAGCGCATAACACTGCTGTTATTAAGCAGAAATATGTAGGTGTGGCGGTGGTGCTTCCGGAGGCGAACCACAAAGAATTCTACCACCTTCAACATTTTATATTGAATTAATATAATGATTCCAACTACATCAGAGCGGCTCGATTTTAATTTAAATCTCAGTGGTTATTACTTGAGCAGCGGCCCATAAGTACCTAAATCGATAACGATACAGTTAACCGTATACTGGTTACTCGTGAGTCGCGTGACTGTACGGGCTCTTGTTACCATACATCTGGAAGTCTGTAGGACGTCCTGTTTTTGAATGTGTTGTTAGAAGAAGGATGATATTTTTCGGCATATGGATAATCATCCATATATTATTCCGGCGACTTCGCCCGCTTCAATCACGTTTACCACAGTAATCAGTGTGCCATGTGTTATACGGGTATTAAATTATCTGTGTGTCAAATTTCAGCGAAAGTCGACCAGTAGTTTTTGTAAGAAAGAGTAACAAAGACACATAGATTCTCACAAACTTTCGCATTTATAATGTGAATAAAGATGTACAATTTTACATATATGCAATTTCTTGACTTAGGTACTTTACAGTACGAATTTACAGCTGAAATGTGTGATATGCGGTAAAAATCGTTCATAGATACATGAAAATTTAAAGTAACGTCTTTAATATATTTTTCTTCGACGCGAATTCGAGGCATATGCGAATTGATGAATTTAATGCAATATATGAAAACAAGTAACTTTAAATTCTTTTAATGAGATCTTACTGGGTCATCACAACGTCACTTGACGTACTTAAGGAATATTGCGTGACGCTGTTCTGTGACATGTTGGTGTAAAAAGTTACGTTACTTACGAAACGATGCGATACAGCATCGTAATGCTGTCCACCGGAAATAATCGCCTCCAATGGTTTAACCCTCTTAAGCAATGGAGTGCTTATGATATTCAAACTATAGCTACCCATTTAATGACGCCGTTACATAAACGATTCTATTTTGTAACTTTAATATGATGTAAATAACTGTATGCAGGAGAAACATAATATTCATATAAAATAAATCACGCAGCAAATACCTCGCGGTCACCACACCGGTTTGCCACGCAATGGGTCCCGGGTTCGATCCCCGGACAGACAGACATCTGAATGATGAGTTTAGATTTCTGTTCTGGGTCTGGGTGTTTGTGTATTCGTCTTTGTGTGTCCAGGACACAGGAGAAAATCCTACTGTGGGGCTATGAGTGTAGAAAGCGTTTTTTAAATAGTTCTTAACACAATGTTATTGTGATTTACAGTTATCCCACAATCTACATGTCAAACGTGGTGACACTACAATGACACCCAGCAGTAGTCCATGCCAATTAAAGGCGGACATGTGGCCTTAAAATGAGCGTGAAGAATCAGGAGTAACGAGAGCATTATCGGTGCTTACAGTAATTTATCGGTCTGCGGTCCGCGGTGACAGTAATGATGGCTCATTCCCAAACCAGATCAATTCCGACAAACTGTTTTGAGTGCTGTAGCAAAATTTTGCATCAGTTCCATGGAGAGCGCGCTTTCGAAATACTGCACTATACTGTAATTTGAGATAGGACAATATATAGTGATTTGAGGTAATTTAACGTTAATTATGGAGAAATGAAAATTTTTATCAATTGTTTAATTGGGTCCATTTTATAGTGGGTGAACTGATTTTCAAAACTTTGTCTATAAAGAGATTACTTTGTTTATGGGACATGTAAATTTGCCCTGAATTTAATTTACTTCCAATTACAACAGTATATATATATATACTTGTACTATTTGTATGAACTTCGTACAAAGGCAGAAGAGCAAGCTAACATTATTTCAAATGTTAGAGCAAATATAACCCAGATCAGTTGATTACTTACGAAGATTTAAAGACAGGCAAGAAAATTTTAAAAACTAATAGTATTTTTCTTGTTTTTATGTTTTGTATTTGGAAAACTCTTAGGAGTTAGATTAAAAAAATATATATATCAAGTTTACTTCTTATTGTACATCTACAATTATTATTCAATAATAAAGGCAGACTGTGTCAACATGTATTGTGTATTCTAGTAACAAAACCTGAGCAGACCAATTATATGATTACAGGTGTGAAGCCTATTGTTATAAAATATAAAGTTTTAAATTTAAAAAGAGAATTAATTTTCATCAATGTCTTCCAAGCCTCCATAGCTCAGGGGTTAGAGCACTGGTCTTGTAAACCAGGGGTCGAGAGTTCAAATCTCTCTGGAGGCAAGTGTCCCTTTCTTTTGAAAAAAAAAAAAACTCAATTTCAAATTATATGGTATGTAAACGGAGGTAAAGCCATCATACCCATTTCTAGCTTATGCCAATTAAAATCGGACATGTGGTCTTAAAATGAGCTTGAGGAATCAAAGGCAAGGAGAGCCTTACCCGTGCTTACAATAAATAATCGGTCTGCAATTCGTGGTGAATGACGGCTCATTCCCAAACCAGATCGAACAAGTAATTTTAACCTTTCGTTTTATTTAAACGTTAACTGTTTCGAAATATTACAATATAATGTACTTAATAAGGATATGGTTATTAATCACAGTAATGTGACTTATTTTGGCGGCGTAAAAAAATAGGCAGATAAGTAACATAAAGAATGAACACAAAACAAAACAGATTTTTATTTTCTACATGATAGATATGTGCTGATTTTATGACGTTATATCGTGACTGATTTTAAAGAGAATTTATCTACAAAAAATATATACAACTTTGTAAGAATGTTTACTTTAACCCACGGGAATAGCTATATCCTATGGCAGCAACCACAAATTCGCTGGAAATATAAAACAAGCCGTTACATTAATTAAACTTATTATTACTACAACGGTATTAATCGGTACTACTTATTCTAAAAATTCTTAGCACAACGGCAGTCAAGCAAAGTTTCAAGGATTTAAAGACAAATAAAAAATACTGATAACATGGTATTTTAATTGTTTGTATATGTTTTGGGTTATTAAAAATCTGAAGACTTAAATTACAAATAGGTTTAAATTCTATTACTTTTTGTATTCGATATTAAATAATATGGAACAACTGTATCAACATGCTTACGTATTGTGAAGTTAAGTAACAAAACCTGAGCAGACCAATTATATTATTACAGGTGTGAAGCCTATCATTATAAAATATAAATTCCAAATTTTAAAATCAAATTAAATGTTTATCGATTTCCTCCAAGCCTTCATAGCTCAGGGGTTAGAGCACTGGTCTTGTAAACCAGGGGTCGAGAGTTCGAATCTCTCTGGAGGCAATAGTGCCTTACTTTTTGAAAAAAAAACGTTGTACAGTTATTCTATCTATCTTAGCTATCCTACTGTACACATCAAACATGGTGACACTAGAATGTCACCCAGCAGTATTCTCCAGTTCAGTATTCCACACCAATGAAAGCCGGACATGTAGCCTTAAAATGAGCGTGAAGAATCAGGAGTAACGAGAACATTACCAGTGCTTACAGTAAATTATCGGTCTGCGTTCCGCTGTGACGGTAATGATGGCTCATTCCCAAACCAGATCGATTCCGAGTTTCCAAACCGTTTTGAGTGCTGTAACGTAATTTTGCGCCAGTTTCATGAAAGGGAAAGCGCTTTCGAAATATTGCAAATCATGATAATGTGGCTTTACTTAACGATGCCTAAAATACCAAATTTTCTTCATTTAATTTCTTTCTTAATTGTTATATTTCATCTCTAGAGGCCATCGTTTTACTACACAGTTATTAAAAAAATAGACGGACACACAGTGGAGTCTTATAATAGTTATCTGGTCCGGTTTTTTATCCTTAAGATACGATAATATAAGATATAATCCCAAACTTTGCAATTATGATACGTTTAATTTGCGGAAATAAAGATCAAGAGTCAGTAATAAGCAGCAGCTTAAAAGGTGGTAGAACTCTTTGTGATTCGACTCCGGCAGCACCACCGCCACACTATTTCTGCCTTATAACAGCAGTGTTATGCGCTGTTGTGTTCTGGTCTGAAGGGTGTGGTAAGGGAGACATACTTTTCCGAGGCATTCCACCTTAGTCCTCAGGGCTAGCAACGCACTTGTGGCTAACCTTAGGTGAGACTTTGATTGATAGGGTTGATTACAGATGTCCATGGGCGGCATAACAACTTACCATCAGGTGGGCTGCATGCTCGTTTGCTACTTCCATACTATATAAAAAATACGATAAATAAAACAATCTAATATTTTGATGCGATACTTCTTCTTGCTTACAATCATTGTGATTTGAACTCAATGAAACGCAAATGCGTTACGAAAGCAGTTGTCGGTGCTACAACTAGATGGCGCAGGACTCCTTTCTGGATTACACTAATTATTTTACTTCGTACCTTATATAAAAGCTCACTTTTGGTTTATGCGAAATTAGTGGACCCAATACGGGGTACAGTCATTACTTAATCGATTTTAACTGTATCCAATTCGATTAAGTTCTTTGAAAGATATATACAAAAATTAAAAGGAAAATATTTGAAAAATTATACTATGCTTCATTGTACGTTTGGATTTATAAAAATATGAAGACTTTAGTTCGAAATTACGAATAGATTTCAATTTAATTTATTTTATTTCAAAAATTAACATTTATTTTAGACTGGCTGATATAGAACAATATAGAAAAGCTGTATCAATACTTACATACTTATTGAGTATTCAAATAAACCTGAGCAGACCAATTATATTATTACAAGTGTGAAGCCTATTATAACAGAGTTTAAATTTAAAATCAGAATTGATGTTCATTGATTTCCACAAAGCCTCCATAGCTCAGGGGTTAGAGCACTGGTCTTGTAAACCAGGGGTCGAGAGTTCAAATCTCTCTGGAGGCAAGGATGCATTCTTTTTTAATAAAACTTAAATTCAAAATATGTAGTAAGAAATAAGTAAAATATATCTTTTTGAAGGAGGGAGACTGTGAAAATCACAAAAACTGTGTGTATACTCTGGCTCGTGCTTTCTTCTGATGGATGTGATTAAAGCAACTTCTAATGAAAGAAACTCAGTATTTTAAGTACTATTGAAAAAATGGACTCACTTTAGCCAACTAAGGTCTTCAGTCATAACACTCCCCGGGTGGTAGAACCGGTGTACTTCGACGAAGATGCCAATGCAATACCTACTTCTAGCGCGAAGCAGTACTTTCGTGTCGTACGGGTGTGGTCACCGGCTAATTTATGTATGAGGCGACCATCTTAGTCCTCGGGAGTAGCAACGCATCTGTAAACGTAAACGTAAACGCTTTCTACACTCATAGCCCCACAGTAGGATTTTCTCCTGTGTCGTAGGTGCCATGGACACACAAAGACAAATACACAAACACCCAGACCCAGAACAGAAATCTAAATTCATTATTCAGATGTATGTCTGGCCGGGGATCGAACCCGGGACCCACTGCGTGTCAGACCGGTATGGTGACCACTCAGCCACGCGGGTCTGTGATCGACTTCAGATAGAACGACTGTTCTATATAAAGTTGCTTAATGATGTTCATGGGTGCAGTACCCACTTACCATCAGGTGGACTGCATGCTCGTTTCAATCTGCAAAAAAATAAATAAAGACTTAGTCGAAGCCTTGAGTCTTATGACTCAATACAGTACGGTACAGTTTATAAGACATAAAAATCTTTGTAATAGGTTTCATAACATTAATTATAAGTAAATGACACTACAGCGAATAACAGTATTCTTCACATAAAATAACGACCTATTTGGAAATAACAGTTTATTATTACGAAGATAAAGAGATTGTTCGACATCCATCTCGATCGGGTTTGGCAATTGACCCTCTTCCGTCATCCAGTCACCGATTATGGTTACGACCAGACCACAAACATAAATTACTGTTTCGTACCGGTAAAGTTCTCATTTCTCTTGATTATATGATATACGAGATTCCGAGTTCACCTCTGTGGTGGTTTTTTAACGTAACGAGCCCTACATTATTTTCGGATTCATTACAGGCGTAGAACTCTTTATAGTTCGACTTCGGGAGCACCTCCGCCACACCTATATCTGCCTAATAATAGCAGTGTTATGCGCTGCTATGTTTTTGTGTGAAGGGTGTATTAAGGGTGACGTATTTATCCGAGGATTCGAACTTAGTCCTAAGGAGTAGCAACATAACAGCTGTAGTAGCGACTACAGGTAGGAATCTTAATCTGATCAGGGATTTTTGGAAAAACCTGATATTTTTCAAACAGCTATTAAACCACTGTTAATTAGAGGCAGAATATCCGGAAAGCCCGCGGATGAAGACCTAGTGTATGTCTCGACAGATGGTGTAAAGAAGAATATCGAGTAGTTTTAGTCGGTACGAATCCAGCACATCCTCTCCCGCGACTGAGAGGAACCTATAATTTTCCACAAGAAAAACGGGAACAGAAATGGCAAAGATGGATAGAAACGTACACAACATACACACATACACAAAGAACGCAACTCTGATGTCCCAGTTAGTGTCTATACATGTATTGAACCTTGAAACTGTTGCTTAACAGACTGGTGCTGAACAACTTAGTTCAATAGTTACTTCAATAGTTACCAAAACCCCCAATTGTGTTATCAATAAACATAACAATGAAATCAAAAAAACTTATTATATACACATCAATACGCCCGAAGGCCACGTCATCTATTCAGAGCTACTTATTATTACTGGGATAAGACATAAGCCTCCATAGCTCAGGGGTTAGAGCACTGGTCTTGTAAACCAGGGGTCGAGAGTTCAAATCTCTCTGGAGGCAAGATAGTTTTTAGGCAAACTTTAACTGGTACGCGAAATGTATCAGATATCTTCTACCAATAACTTAACAAAATAAGCAATTATATTATGTGAAGTGTACAAAATAAAAAAGACAACGAAACATAACCTTTTTCATTTAATTGTTTTTTTTTATATCTTTATATTTTTAATGCCTACACATACACACATTCAAATTGAAAATTCAAGTCTATTTTGCATTTTTATGTAAAATGAAATCTACCTCAAAATATTTCCATTTTTATATTACTAACTTTTAAAGTGGTTTTATGGGTTTTATAATGACTAGAATAAAAACTGTTATCATTTTTGTCAATAAAACTATAAAAGATAAATCTCTGTACCAACATTATTTGAGTAACGAATTATTTAAATTTATTACCAGTTTCGGAATCCATAACTATAGCTATCAAACTCAGGGCTGAAGAATTTTCAAGCTCGTCCGTTCATATATCTTGAAATTGTCAGCTATTAACCTGCGCAGTCAAAGTAAATTCGATTTAAACTAAAATGTCCAAGTGAGAGACAAGGATTGACATTTTAATTCATCCACTGCACAATTGAGCAGCTGTAAACGCAGTTAAATAAGGCTGCCAATCTTTAAGACAGTGGATTTCAACCTATTCAATGTTACGACGCCCTTGCTAAACACAAATATTTAGCGACCCCCTACTCTGAGCTTTCACTTTACTTTATCGCGCTGTCCAAGTGCGGATTGGTACACACCTCTGAGAACTCTCTTTTTTTGGAGAATTCTCAGGTGTGCAGGTTTCCACAATGTTTTCCTTCGCCATAAAGCAGCGATAATAAATTTCTAATACGCACATGATTTTCGAAAAATCAGTGATGCGTGCCTGGGTTACGAACCTCGAACCCTCGATTGAGAGGCCGAGTTTAAACCATTAGGCTATCACTGCCCCTAAACGTAAATATAATTAACAAAATAAGACACATTAATTAAATACACCACCCAAAACTCCACTCTTTGTCATAGTATCCAAAGTTATCGGCGTTTTTTTGCAGTATAGCGAGCCTAATTATTGGTCAAAATGACTACCAGTCACCCAATCCTCGCATAAGTCAGATGGGCACGTCCTTAACAAAAAGTTTCATATCATCTAACCACGGACCTAAAGTCTAAGTCGTTCTTAACATGTATTCTGTTATGTTACTCATATTTTTTTATAAATTGTTACTTATCTTTAGGTACATAAATGGGATAAAACGAAACAGTTCAGTATCATTTTTTGTCAATCGATTAATACAAATTTTGGACAATTTCGACCACTGTGCAAATTACTTCGTTACTTAAATAAGTGTTGGTTACATACACTACTCAAAGCTTAGTTAAAGTTTGTAATCCCCGCGTTCCCTTCACGAGGCTTTGCGCCTCCTCAGGGGATCGCTACACATTGAAAACCACAGCCTGAAGGTAAGAAACATAATTGCGGGTCTCGACTTCTGAAGTAGCGGTTAATTTAAAACGTAATTGACATCGATATCATTATACAGAAATATCATAATTTTTACTGCGAGAACAGTTAAGGGTTACCCTATTTAGCTTTGAGCTCAGTGTATTATTAAGTTGATATTAAACCACTTTATGTTCAGTTGTTTGTAAGATAAATTGTTTATTTATAAACGATTTACATTTCAAATGAGGTAACTTGATTAGTTTGTTTGTGTATGTAAAGTAATAAAGACTATCCAAGTTATATTCGTCGAGTTATTAAATTATCTTGTGCTTGTGCATTAAATTTGCAGGTGGACTAGGGGGAGGATAAGATACCAATTATTAAGATGAAGTCAGTTTTTGAGTGTTTGTATGTTATGAGAATATAATATAAAGTGTATATATTTTTACCTTGATGAAAATATAAACATTATTTTAGAATAATACTAGCTTTTACCCGTGGCTCCGTTCGCTTTGGTCAAATACCACTCTAAAAAGTACCTTATGTGTTAATGGAGGCCATAAAGTATCTGTGCGCCAAAGTTCACCGAAATTCAATTGGATTTCGGTGAAGTTTGGCACACTACTACCTTCTAGTATTAGTAGGTTTTGTGTGAAACATTAAAACACACATACATCCTTACAAACTTTTTCATTTATAATATTAGTAAGATAATTCGCGGAATTGATCCATTTTAATATGTAACTATTTTGCCGTGACCACGATTTTTGCAACTGGGTCGAAACATCGGCAATAAAATATATTTTTTTATAGTATGATGTAGCAAACGAGCATGCAGCCCATCTGATGGTAAGTGGCTACTGCCATCCATGGACATCTGTAATCAACCTTAGGTAAGATTAAAGTCTCACCTAAGGTTAGCCACAGGTGCGTCGCTGCCCGTGAGGACTAAGATGGAATGGCTCGGAAAGGTATGTCTCCCTTACCACAACTTTCACACCAGAACACAACAATGCATAACACTGCTGTCATTAGGCAGAAATAGACGTGGCGGTGGTGCTTCCGGAGTTGAACCACAAAGAGTTCAACGACCTTCAATAAAGTAATTAAAAACTGAGTATCGTGAGAACCCGTTACATTTAAAAAATGTATAAAAAAATGTTTCATATTAATTTTCATATTAAAAGCTTACAGGGTAAAAATTTTGAAATCTACTTTGTTATACCATTTACCCATTTGAAATCTTAATATTGAAATAATACCGATATTAGGTATATACGTCGATATTCCAAGCCCTAGTAACAATTCGCTACATTAACGAACATCGATAAGACACTGACGGTGTTTTAATGTTATCTATAATTTAACATAATCCAAAAATATTCCGTTGCCTCCAGAGAGATTTGAACTCTCGACCCCTGGTTTACAAGACCAGTGCTCTAACCCCTGAGCTATGGAGGCTTATATACACTTTAACTAATTTATTGTGTTTCTGGAACAATAATCTATATTGTGTTCGTTGAACAATAGACTTTACTGTTTGTGTAGCATTCCATCTGCGCATACAAGTTCTTTTATAAGATTAAACTGGCAAACGGACACACAGTCCACCTGACAATAAGACACACAAATTAGGTTTTACTCGCTAACCGTTGAAGGTACATAAAAAGTGATAACCTTCCGGATAGAAGAAAATTAAATGTTAACTTCAGATATGCTATCAAAAGTTTTCTATTTTTTAGCATTATCTTTTTATTTTAAATGGATATATGAAAGTCTGAAACCGAAGGGTGTAGTGACGTCACTAAAATAGTCGCCTTGGCTCGCCCTCGCTCCCTTTAATTTTTTAAATGGGGAGCCTGTAACTTTGGACTCCCGCATAATACCTCAGGGAGGAGGGAGCGGCTGAAAAACAGCTCTGTACGAGATCTGTATCTCGTTACAGACAANNNNCAAGGCTGAGCCGTCTCCTTTTGTCTCATTTTTTGAAAATTTCTTTCTTTTTAAACTATGTGTAACTGTGTGCTCTTAGAGACAATAAACGATTATTATTATAAAAATAGCGTATGGAAAAAGCACTAAGTCTGTGAAAAAAATATGTAACAAAAACAACTAAGGTTAATAAAGAGGTTCTTTGATTGGATGAAAACTATCGAACACCGAGTACGGATGCTGAAAGGAAGACAATAATTTCAGCCCATATCATGTACGTGTATTATTTCTTCTTGTTTAACATCTAAACTACAATAAATCGACCAATGTGACGTAATAGACTTTAAATATTCGTAACCATGGGCGTTCAGTAGAGGTGTCCGAAGTTCGAATCCCAGGCCAGCTCTATATTTTTAAAATTATGTATATAAATTATTTATTCAGGCAAATATTTTTTCCACTCATGAATATCTGTAACAACCTCAGATAAAATTAGAGTCTTACCCTGATTATATGAGGGCCAATGAAATGAAATATCTTTATTTTGCATAGGCCTACGGTGGCACTTACAAATTGTCAATTATAATATTTTTTCTTACACTACCACCGGATCGGAACACGACTCCAACTGGGAAGATCCGGCAAGGAACTCAGTGGGTTTAACTTTTTTCCTTGTATTACTTTGTATATATATATTTTAACCATCTCGTTTATTACATGGGCAATAATAGCTAGCTCCAGTATCTTGCCTTACATTTGACTAAACTAGACGCTTGTTTGGCAATACCTATGAGGCTAAGCTAGAACACCTCTGATAAGTATCTCCCTTACTAGAAACCTACACGACTTAATTCTTGGAAAAAAATCATTCAAAGTGAGTTCTACCAATTTTCACTTGCCCAGCGCTGAAGTATAAACTCCTCTCATTCCGCGAAACCTGTTCCCAACAGTGGGACAATGATAGGTAGACAATGCCAAAATCACGTTCTCCAAGATACGTTGACCATTAATCCACGTGAGCTATTGCCACAGATCCATACATTGGCGAGTCCATTACGAATGCATCATATTACCCAACGGTACGTGACCGTCCTGTATATCAAATACGCACATCTGTGAACTGTGATCCGAATTGCGTAAACGCATATGACTTACGCTTTATACACTCATAGCACCACACTAGGATGTTCCTCTGTGTCGTGGGTGCCTTAGACACACAAAGACGAATACACAAACACCGAGACCCAGAACAGAAATCTTAATTCATCATTCAGATGTCTGTCTGGACGGAGATCGAACCCGGAATCCCCTGCGTGTCAAACCTTTGGATAGCTTAGCGTAAATCACCACCAAACATGTGTAAAATAGCTAAGGTCCATACTTAGCTACTAATTAGACTTACACACATCCATATGTGTGTAAGTCTAATCTTATCTAATAGGATTGCCTGCTTTTTATTTCTTGTCATACTAACTCTGGTGTTGCTTTTTATATGGAAGTAGCAATGTTGTTCACCTGATTGTAGGTAACCATTGCCACCCATGGACGTCTGTAATCAACCCCAGATTAGACCAGTCTTTCCTGAGCTTGGCCAGATTCATTGCTACCCTTGAGGACTTAGCTGAAACTCGGATAAGTCTCCCTTACTACACTCTTAAGACCGGAACACAAAAGCGCTTAAAAGATTTTATTAGGCAAAAACAAGTGTGGCGTTGGTCTCTCCGAGAGCGAACCACAAAGAGTTATACCATCTTTAACGAATAAAAATGGGGTCAACAAAGATGTGCTTTTTTGGGGGAATATGAGGTCCTTTGAGGTACTAACGTGAGTTAAATATCAGTGATCAGTGTGAATACGAAATTCGAAAGCCTAAGGAAAAGTGAAGAATGCTGTAAGGACTTAGAAGCAACCTTTTTAGTCCTCAGAAATTGTCGCTCTTTTGATTAACATCAGGTAGAACCGTTTTACGTAAAGTTAGTAACGGATGTCCATGGGCGGCAGTGACAACCATCAGCTGGACTGCATGTGGACTTGGTCAATTTTATAAAGAACAAAAAAGCCGGCGTAACCTAAAACATTGCGTATACTGAGAAATACTCTACTGACTTACGTTTATGAATCGTGTAAGTCATCAAAACCATCGAATTGAGGTAAATGTCCAACATCGTTCTGCTAGTATACCTCTCTTATCAATTACAGATAGTATTAGAGTCCACTTGCCACTTATAAGGTGGTTTGCATGTTATCTATATTTCTATAATACAATTGTTATCTTACTAATATTATAAAGAGAAGAGTTTGTTACTTTGTACGCAAACAGTACTGGTCGGATTTGGTTGAAACTGCACACAGATAGTTTATGACCTGAATTAACACATATAATACTCTTTACCGTGATAAAAACATGACCAAAGCGAGCGAAGCCACGGGAATCAGCTAGTATATATCTTTACCTATGAAATTGCCGTTTTGCCGTACTGCCCATTTCAAATCAAAATATATATATTTTTTTTGGCTGGTAATTCTAATTTCAATTTAATTTTATTTTTAAAGCATGGATTTCTTTTCTAAAATCGTCATTTTTTATATGAATAATTGTGTTTATTAGTGTTATGTTTGTTAGTGTTTTGTTTTCATCGCATTCTAAGATTTTTCGTCATCATGGATACGTTAAAGATTCGAGTACTAATTATGGAGAATGAGGTTACGGAGCGAACACTACAAACGAACGCACCACCCGTTGTTGGTGGTGGTCCGAAAACTTTGGTCGACAATAACGAATTAAAGGCGATTGTGGAAGTTGATGATACTCAATAAACGGGTGAATTAGCAGCAGCTTTCGACGTTAGCATCAAAACAATATTGGTGATTTGCGTCATATTGGCAAGGCATAAAAGCTTGTCAAATGGGTACCCCACGAACTCAATGATCGCCAGCGCGAAGTACGCGTCGAGACGTGTCTTGCTATGCTCAACAGACACAAATGAAGGAATTGTGAACCGCATTGTGTCTTGTGACGAGAAATGGATTCTGTTCGACAATCGTAAGCGTTCAGCAAGTTGGTTGGTGGTTCAGCACTCAAACAATGCCCTAAACGAAAACTTACCCCAAGAAAAGTGATGGTCACTGTTTGGTGGTCTAACGCGGGTGTAATTCATCACAGCTTCTTACCAAACGGGACGCGCATTACCGCAGATGTGTACTGTGAAGAACTGAATACAATGATGGAGAAGCTCGCACGTATCCAACCAGCTTTGGTCTTTCGTTCAGCTCCACTGCTCCTGCACGACAACGCGCGACCTCATACTGCACAGCAGACGGTCTCAAAGCTACAAGAGCTGGGGTTTGTTCTCCGTCATCCGCCGTACTCACCAGACCTTGCGCCTACAGACTTCTACTTTTCCAGAATTTGGATAACTTCTTGGCGGGAAAAAAGTTCAATACCCGAGAGGCAGTACAAAATACCTTTACAGAATTTGTTACCTCCCGTCCAGCTGATTTCTTCAAGAAGGGCACCAATGAGTTACCAATGCGTCGGCAAAGATGCATTGATTGTATGGGAGATTACTTTGATTAATAAAAAAAACACAAAAAATACGCTTCATTTATTTCATGAAAAACGGCGATTTCATAGGTAATTTATTATTTCATATACATATCTTAGTGTATATAAATCCAGACATTTAATACAAATGAAGGTTCCCCGTGTATGTACGCTGCATCTAGTTATTAAAAATATTTTTGGTAGGCTGAAAAAGTGGTTAATGTTTAAAATAACGGTAATGTGTAAAATCCCATCAAATGGACGATATTGATTTTTAATTTAAACGATTTTTATAGTCGCTATTTTAATTTGAATCTATCAAAAGTTATTTCAGTTTAAAGTTTTATACTTTAAATACAGGTAAAACCGCGGGGTACAACTAGTATAAAAATAAATTATTATACTACAGCGTATTATACCGTACAATATAAACGACTATTTAAGAATTTTCTCGTAAGCCTCCATAGCTCAGGGGTTAGAGCACTGGTCTTGTAAACCAGGGGTCGAGAGTTCAAATCTCTCTGGGGGCATCCAAAATTCATTAGGCAAATTCTTTTGCAATTATTTTTTGTTTGTTTTCGATTTTCATAAAACTAAATTTGTATTTTAATAATATGTACAACTTTTTTTTTTAATTTTAATGTTTTTTTTTTTTTTTTTTT
>MOOZ01000210.1:786281-812401 GCA_002930495.1 Cecropterus lyciades | reverse complement strand
TCCCACTGCTGGGCAAGGGTCTTCTCTCAGAATGCATGTTTCAGGTGCCAAGTGCGAATTTATATATTTCACACACCTTTACACACCTTCTTTAAAAAAAAGCACGAGAAGTGCTTTTTTTTAAAGAACTCTTAGGTGCAGGTTTCCTCACGATATTTTCCTTTGCCGTAAAGCATTGATAACTAATTTCTAGTATGCATAATTTTAGAAAAATCTGTGGTGCATGTTTGGGATTCAAACCCTCAATTGAGGGGCCGAGTTTCAACCATTAGGCTATCACTGTTCAGGCATCAAAGCACTTCTCGTGCTTTTTTTTAAAGAACTCTTAGGTGCAGGTTTCCTCACGATGTTTTCCTTTGCCGTAAAGCATTGATAACTAATTTCTAGTATGCATAATTTTAGAAAAATCTGTGGTGCGTGTCTGGGATTCAAACCCTCGATTGAGGGACCGAGTTTCAACCATTAGGCTCTCACTGTTCAGGCATCATGGCACCATTAGGCTATCAGGCTTAATAGATAGGATAAACGATGTTATTTTATCACCATCAATTTCGTAACATATTTCCAGCTAGGCAGTGGCTACCTGATGTCTCAATGCTCGGTGCCAGTTTCTCTTCACATTGAGGGAACACTGATCTAATTCTATCATGCTGTTCAAATGCAAGTACAAATTTCTATTAGTAATTAGAAGTAGTCATTTACAATAGGCATAATACACTATAAATTCTTTAAAAAAAATCCTATTTGATCTATCACTATTCCGCTGCTAGACACAGTTTCCCCTCCTCATAGAATATGCTAGACCTTAGTAACCGTATCAAAAGTTTTCCCACAATTATGTATGTTAAGTATATATAATTTATCGAAGCAGTGCCCGCTATTATCAGACTGAGAGAAAGAGCCCGACATTTATACTACTTTCCCACACAAATAAATAAAATTTAAACCTTACCTATATTTTCAAATTTGAAGAACTTAAACAGTTATTCACTATTATCACTGTTATCAATTTTATCGATAAAAATTAGCATTTTGACACACACTGACAGACAATCCATGACACTGACATACGTACCAATATTTTTATTGCCAGCCATCATCATCAAAGTAAATGAAATCAATGTTGTCATTGTAACATATATTTAGATAAAAATATTCATAAAAGATTTAATAAGGAAAGTTTAGTACGGTCTTAGATACCTTTAATTTTTTTTTAGATGTTTAACTAATCACTGAGTTAATACCCTACTGTCACAAAGTTGTGCTGTAACAACTTGATTTTGAAATGTTAAGTCGTATCAAAACATTGTGAACACACTACCTAAAGTAACATAAGGGGTCGAAATTTAACATTCTTTTAAATATCCTACGTATTGACTAAGTGACCATTTTTTTATTTATATAAGAACTGATACTATCCTCCCCCGAAACACATTATCTGAAAGTCTGAAATTGAAATAATTATGTGGAAGCTCGAATTTTGTCTTCAAACGTATAATATATATATATACGTTTGAAGTAGCAAACGAGCATGCAATCTACCTGATAGTAAGTGGTCACTGCCGCCTATGTTCATCATTAATCATCTTCATCGTCACAGGGCTTCTATCCCAAGTCTATCATAGATGTATCACTACTTCCGAGGACTAAGATGATCGCCTCAAATGAAAGTGAGTCAGCAACTACTGATCATCACCAATCTACAGTCAAACAACATTGGACATGGTCGGCAATTAGATGGACCGATATTGCGACGTCAACAACCGATGTGCGTATATATGCTTTGGAGGGCCTTATACGATTAGTCTTAGTTGTAATTATTAGACATTAAACCTTATCAAAGGAGTTCATAGGGTTTTATAAATATTCGACAATGGTAAGCTACAATCCTTTACCTCCTTCTACCATTCGGCATTAGAGAAGCGTGTATACCAATATGCTCCTCGAATGCCGAACTAAAGGCTAAAAAGGCCTCTCTAGTCCTGGGAGACACGGGCCCATCTCGGACTCGGCAATCGAACTAAAATTACCATCCATATGACGCAATCGGGTAAATAAGGGCCGGTAATGCCGTCTTGTTATCTAAATCTTGAAAAGTTCTTCAACTTTAAATGTGACGCAATTAAATGGACTGTTTTATAGCTGTACAGGAAGCAATATTTTACATTATCATACAGAAAGCAACTGATACAAAAATTTGCGTACACAAGTGTCTTTATATACAAATAATTTACCATAAACTGAGTATTTACCGATAAAGCATGACATTCAGTATTCGCCAATTCGAGTTCGTGTTCAAGGAATTAATACTTTTATTTCCATTTTACGATATTGTTATTACAATTTATGTTACAAATAATGTTGAACAGTTTAAATTGTGCCCCACAACCAATGATACAATGGTAACGGTAACTATATCTCAAGGAACACTTATAGGTTCCAAAACCTATACGCAACGAGGTACCGAATTCTACGAGTTCTTAGGAGTACCATACGCGAAGCCACCATTGGGCAAATTAAGATTTAAGGTATTTTTTTTATATTTTTTTCTTATAAGATTGAAGTAGCACACGAGCATGCAGTCCACCTGATGGTAAGTGGTCACTGCCGCCCATTGACATCTGTAAGAAACTTCCTACAGAATAGGGGTTCTATTTAAGGTCAATCACAGATGCGTTGCTGCTTCCGAGGATTAAGATGGTCGCCTCATATGAGAGCTGGCAACCACACCCTTCGACCGAAACGCAGGAACTGCTTCACGATAGAAATAGACGATGATACTTCTCCGGTCGAACTATACTAATTCTATATCCTTCCAACGTTACCAACTGTTGGAGGAAATAAAGTAAGTTGAATGTACCTAATTCAACTTACTTTATTTCCTCCAGCAGTCAAGTAGATTACGTTTTCATAAAAAGTGGCTGTTTAAAGAGTATTTAGAAGCCGGAACAAAATTCACGAACGAATTCACGATAGGAATTGCACGTAAAACAACTACATTTAATAAAACCGGTTACAGAAACAGACGCATTGCTGCATTTTGCTTCAGTGACTTTTTAAATGTAAATGTTTAAGTAATTATTAATTGAATTGCTCCTATAATGAGCCAGAGCAGACTAAAATTAGATATTTTATCATTTTTTTATTACACATTTATTTTATTGCATATTCTCGATCGCGTTATTTCGTCCCCATTTGATTCGATTTCGATGATTATACAGTCTCAAAAACTAGTGAGATTTGAAATTAATTTCAACTTTTAAAGATAAAAACCTTTATGTAAAGGCAATTTCTGTACTGATAACTTTCAAATGGCCTATCTACCTACCTAACTAACACTATTCATGTAATTACACAGAACGACATATGTAAATTTATTACAGAATCCGCAGCCCCCAGAAAAGTGGGATGGAGTGAGAGATGTCAGGACAGTATCTAAAAGTCAAGTCTGTTGTCAGATGGATTTGTTCACAGATCAAGTGATTGGTAGTGAAGACTGTCTATATTTAAACATATATACGCCAAAATTAGCAAATAATGATGAATCAAAACTACCCGTAATGTTCGGTATACACGGCGGAGGATTCTTGCATGGAAATGGAGTTATTAGAGCAGAAGCCGGACCAGATTTCCTAATTGATAATGATGTTGTCGTTGTACTTGTGAACTACAGATTAGGAATTTTAGGCTTCTTATCAATGGATATAGAGGAGGCATCTGGAAATATGGGTTTAAAGGACCAAGCTGAAGCTTTAAATTGGGTGCAACAAAATATCGATAAATTCGGAGGCGACAGAAATAATGTAACAATTTTTGGCGTCAGTGCTGGTGCGGCTTCATCAGAATTTCATATCTTGTCTCAGAAATCCAAAGGACTGTTCCACAAAGCAATATTACAATCAGGTTCTAGTCTTAACCATTGGGCAATTAATTTTGAACCTCAAAAGTTATTATATAAACTTCTTGAAAAAATAGGCTACGAAGGATCCGTTCAAAGCAAACGATCAATTTACGAGTACCTAATGACTTGTCCATCTGAGCTACTTGTTGAGAAAAGTTTGAACGTTATTAGAGAGAGTGAAACGGAGAGACTATTTTTTGGGTTTGTCCCAACTATTGAAAAAGACTTTGGAAATAACGAAGCTTTCTTAACGACCAAACCTTACAACCTTTTAAAAGAAGGAAATTTTAATAAAGTACCAGTTATCAAAGGATTCTGCGAAAAGGAAGGATATATGATGGAACTAATGAACGCTTCTGTAATAGAAGAACTAAATAAAGATAGGAATTTTGTACATCATTGGGCGTACACTTTAAATACAACTGACCGTGAAAAATACAATATCAAATTTTCGAAGGTTTACTCCAAAAATGAAGGTGTAGATTTCTTCAGTGATTACGATTTTATATCCGGAATTTCGTTATCTGGACAAATTATGGCGAACTATGGAGTCACTGTATATGTTTATAGATTTGCATATGATGGAAAGATGAACTTTTTCAAAAATGCTTTCAATTTTCACAAAAAAGGTGCAGCCCATGCTGACGATGTGACCTACATATTTACAAACGAAATTTCTAAATTGGCAGACGAATCTGACATGAATGTTCGAGACAAAATAACCAAAATGTGGTCAAATTTTGCTAAAACAAGGTAACATAGGTATTTATTAAAACAGAAACATATTATTATAAAGTAGGTACCTCTATAATAATTTGTTTTTTTTTTTAATCAGACTGACATAGCGAACGGGCTGTCCGCCTGCTGGTAAATGGTTACTGATGTACATGGACATCTCTAAGCAACTTCATATAGAACATGGGTTCCATCTGAACTCGATCACAGATGGTCGATGGTCGCATCATATATAAGTGGGCCGAAAACCACACCCTTCCACCGAAACGCAAATATTGCTTCACGCCAGAAATAGGTGTGGCGGTGATACTTCCCCGGTCAAACTACACTGGTTCTGTTTTGAAAATAAAATAACATCCACCTGTCGCATGCACTTCAGCTAGCTAATTTTGGACTTAACTATCTGGATCGTTTTTTCCCGATGAATGTACTTGTCTTATCCCGTCAAAAATGGTCGATATAGGTGTGACGTTTCGTTGGAGATCCCAGAGTCCTCCACACAGCGTTGAGGACGGCCAGCGGGGAATTTTAGTGCGGTAAAAATGCCACATACCCCGGCGTTGCTCCCAGGATTCCCCCTCGAAAAAAAAAAAAAGGTGTAGCATGAACATTGCACATAATTTTCGTCTTATCCATATTAATCTTAAGACCCAGCAGTTGTGAACCACTGTTAAATCACGTAGCATTATGCTGAGGTCCTTCAGCTAATCAAGCAAGATCATGACGACATCGGCAAATTCAAAGCTCCATTTCCACTCCGTAAACTGGAACCAGTCTTCCAACGCATTAGCGAGCAGTTTCAGCTATATAACATCGCCTGGATAAGATTTAGATGAAACTGTCTCGCATACTAATACATGCTGACTAATTGAAATAAAACGTAACTACCTGATCCTTCCTTTCTAACACTAACTTCATTAACTCAATTAATTAGTGTGCCTTTGCACACTGAAACTGTCTAACAGTTCTTTGAATGATATGTCTAGTCTAAGCCTTCCCTTTACTTCTTAGTTTTCGTCAACTAACCTCATAGTCGTCGTCAATAAACCTATTTCAGAATAATATATTGTCTTGTTTGCAGCAATCCTGTACAATGCAGCAGCAACATGGCCTGGCCAAGATATGATCGATGTTCACAAGTTTACCTCAACATTGATAAAAAATTCACTATCGAATCACATTATCAAACAGAGAGAATGGAAATCTTCAATGAAATCTACCATAAGTATGAAAAGTAGATAATATCCCCATTTACTGTACTTTGATATCTAATTAATAGTTATATAATGTTAAAATATTAATAAAGAGTATGCGTAAAGCACACACACAAGAAGTAAAACCATTGTAAAAAATACAAAATGGTACAGATCACCATACATATCATTTCATTTTGTATTGTTTTAATCAATTATAATTACATATTATTGTATTGTAACGGAGAGCTCTAGCGTAACAGTTTTCGTTTCAAAAATACCCTTACTTCTTTCCATCCTTTGCGGCGTCAAACAAGTTTCATTTAAGAAATGATTTTTTTCAAACTTATACACACAATCTTACAAAAGTAAAAAAAAAAACATTTTCTTTAAAGTGGAATTTTATTCAATAAATTATATCAAGAATAGGTAGTATGATAGCTTCTTATCCAATAAGCATACAATTCGTTTATTCCATGTAAGTAGTTACTAATATTGTTACTTTTCATTAATAATAACACAACTAAAAACGTTAATTATACAGGTTAATGCCTTCTATTATTTGATTTTTAATAAATTAAGTTAAAATTATAGAAATTATATAGGCTATTAACCACATTGGAGTCTGAGCACCAAGTTTTCAATTCCAAAATAATATAATAACAACAAGGATTAATCTTGAGTTAAAATTGATGAAATTTGAATTGTACGGTTATTCATGCAAAGCAGAGAAATCTAGAATTATAGGTAGTTATTAATATTTGATACTGTTCATATGCAAGTACACCAGGATTTCTTTAAATACTAAATAAATAATTTTTTACAAAAATATTACAATAAGAAAATTATGTAGATTCAATGAAATTTGTAAAACAATTACGATTACAATACAATAATAACAAAAAGCATAAATTCGATAGGAAATAATCTCAACAATTGTCCTAAAATTACAAACTATTAAATATATATTATTTTATGCAAGATACACTTTTTTACTACTTCTTTAAGTTTAAAGTAGCAGAGGAGGAGGTGGACTGTACCATCTGATGGTTAATGGGTCACTGCCGCCCATGGACGTCCACACATCTGTAACCTAACTTTATATAGAACAGGGATACTTGGAGAAGATTACAAACACGTGGCAAATGCTGAACAGTAACATAGTCGCCTCATATATAAATTAACCAGAATTCATACCGTTCCACCGAACCACGTGCACTACTGTTGTTGACGTATTGTCAATAGTTTATAGAATATATCGCACCCTTGGTGCAACGCAACCGAAAATAAGCAAAATTGCAAAATTATTATGACATAAGTTTTTTTTTTTCATTAATCAGTAACGCAGTCAAAAATACGCAAAATTGCAAAAATGAGGACTATGTTTCTTCATTTCATTAATCGTAATAAGCTCTTTACATTAAACGTAGATAGTAACCTCGAAACAGGAGAATTGTTTAAAAAAATCTTAAAAATTTGGGTCTGTAAAATTACAAAAGATCTGTTATGACTTTGATGCACCGAGGGCGCAATGTTTATGTAACAAGATCTTACTTACTTCTCTTAATTCTCTCAGATATATTAAATACACTTTAAACCCACTTATTTATAAACACGCCGCAGCAAAGTGTCATCTAACCAATGGTTCAACTTTCTATAATAGTATGTACTATCACTGTTAAAGAGACACAACACATATTAACTCTTATTTTTGCATTTGTGAATAAGTGGATTATTCCAGATCAACATGCAGTAAACATGCTTATGAACTGTATTTCTCATAGAGCTCCTTAAATAATTTCATCCTGTCTGGATACATTTCATACTTCATTGTAAGTTTATCATCAATGAACAGATATGCAAGACCTGTTTCAGCTATTGGCTCCCATGTAGTAGTGAGAATTTCATCTGTTTTTGGGGTTGGATCTCTGTAAAAGAAAAGATAAAGTAAGTTAGGAAAATATCTCTTACACATTTAGAAAATGGATTCTTCCCGAAGTCAATAACTGACGCATTACCAATCCGCCTGACTAAGATGTATGTCAGCTGGCATCCACACCCTTCCACAAAAATGTAAGCACTGACTCCCACTACAAACAGTTGTGGTGGTACTCTTTGGTCAAACCAGTCTGGTTTTATCATTTTTAAGATATTAAACTTTCGCCTGCCATCATTCCATAAGGCAATCATGTTTTGTTTCCTATCAAAAGTTCTATGGCCATAAGGTTATATATAAGGGTACATAGTTTTATATTGTATTGAGAGAAATTAATAAAAAGCTACATCAAAATATATTGTTCACAATCTGATAAGACAGTAAAACACTTGTAAATAGAGTTACATATATGTACTATAATATTACAGTAATACAATTTTATTAAACTTACCCATATTTAGCAAAGTTTGTCCACATTGTTACCATTCTATCTCGCACAATTTTGTCTGTATCTGAGAGATTTCCCTTTAATGCATCACTCCTAATGAGATATCCTCCATCATCACCATGACATGCTCCTTTTCTGTCAATATTGTGAGTCTTTTTGATATAGTTCAAACTTCCATCATAAGAAAATTCGTAGAAATATACAGGGGAGTTGTGCTTGGCAATTAGTGTAGTAGAAACATATACTCCACCGAGAAAATCTACATCAGAGAAGAAATTTATTGCAAAGGAATCCAGTTCATCACAACCCTGATCCCCTTCTAAGTAGATTGATTTAAGCTTAATCTCTAAGTCTGTCTTTTGTGCATCATCAACTTTGAATGGCAAATGCGCTGTGAATTCCTTATCTTTGGTCAATTTCTCCAAAATAGGTGCACCATGAGAAACCATAAGGAGCCCTTCTCGACTACAAATTCCAGCCATATACGGAACTTTGTTAAACTCTCCTTGGCTCAACATCTCAAAGGTATTTTTGCTAATAAATGGTTCCCAATCCCCAGGTTTCTCAATCGTGGGGACGAAGCCAAAGTGAATTCCACCTCTCCACTTATCAGCCGCTAATACTAGCATAGACATTGTGATGAGGTCTTTAGTAGTCATAGTCTTTAGGTACTGTAGTAAATCATTTTCATTCAAAATTGTTTTCTTTTTCAGCAAAGGTATCATGAAAGCCAATTGTTTTACATTATCGTTCTGAGCCCAGTGTAGTAGAGAGGACCCAGATTGTGCAATGGCCTTGTGGTACAACCCCTGCGCCATTGGTGATAGTAGTAGATATTCCACTGATGCCCCACCGGCACTTATTCCAAAAATGGTTACATTTTTTGCATCACCACCAAATTTTTTAATATTCTGTTGAACCCATTTTAGTGCTTGCACTTGATCTCTCAGTCCCATGTTACCTGGAGCATCACTTCGATCTAAAGACAGGAAACCGAGAATTCCTAGTCGATAGTTTATGCTGACTATAACAACCCCTTTTTCAATTAAATAATCAGGGCCGTGCGCTGTGTCATCTGTGCCATGTCCAAATAAGAATCCACCACCATGGAAGAAAACCATGACTGGTAATGGAGGTGTGACCTCGTCCGGCAAGTTTGGGGTATAGACATTTAAATACAAGCAATCTTCATCACCAACAATGGTTCCAGTAGTTTTATCAAACTGAGCACAAATGTTGCAATTTTTTGTAGCATCTCTCACACCTTCCCAAGGTTCTGGGGGGACTGGTACCTAGAAAAGACAAGTAAATTTTAATAACAAAAAATAATATTACACTTCTTTAAAATTATCCTATTGTATTAATTACTTCAATAAGTTGTTTTTAAGATAGTAGAGAACTATCTTAAATACAACTTATTGAGGTTGCTTGCAGAAATTAAATAAAAACTATGAAGGAAATTAAATATATGTTATTTAATAAGGCATTTTATAGGCAGTTTACTGAAAATCAGATTATTGGTTGCAAAGTCAAGTGAGAATAAAATATAATTGTAGGTAATTTCATATGTAGAGTTTAAATGGCCTTCGTGATATTTTTGTACATCAAGTAGCTGATATTTTTATCTGACTACATCAGAAGGAGGGTATGTTTTTCAAGCATACATATGTATGTATGCATGTATATATTTACCTACATCCATTCCTTTGACATGTGCTACAGCCCAAACTATAGAATTATCATAACAATATATGTCTCAAATAAAAGCTAGTAAATAGACCGTACCAAATATATATATTATAATGTATGTATATTACTTTTATGTTACAAGTGTTAAATTAAATAATAAAAACAAGAAACCTATTACTTAAAAGCACTTAAATGTAACTGAAGGCAATCTATTATTTTTATGCAGTTGGGTTAATTGTTTAAATATTTTTAACAATGTCACTTGTTCCGTATGTAATAACAAAGATACAAATAATTGAAGGAATTTAATTATATGTTATCAAACTGAAAATTACATAAAGTTGGTAACTTACCCCAAATCTTAGCTCTCCTATCGGCGGTTTTGCATACGGAATCCCTTTAAACGTTAAAAACTGAACATCGTTTTCAGTTTTACACCTCTTTCCTTGCAGTTTTCCCTCGTTTATTTCTACTATTGGATTCGTCATTTTTCTTTCCTAAATTTAGCGTGTATTATTTAATAAACAACTCTTTTTATCATAACAAATTAACAGCTAATTTGTCCCTTGAGGTTATGACCCAGTACCGTTCCCACAAAATGGAATATTACAGTAGTTTCTGGTAATTTCTAGCAACAGGATCGAATCCAGAATAAAAGAATCTAAGCGAATTTATCAAAAGATACCGAACTTGCCGAAGTTATCTGAGTGACATACGTCACATGACTTCAAAAATTGAAAGTTGAAATGCCACTATAAATGTATAAATCAAAGAATGTCAACATGGTCAACTGTAAAATGAATAATGTAAATAATTTTTGTTAAAATATAAAGTTGAATTGAAATAAAATAATGTTAAAAGGAAATGTGTCCTTGCAGCTGCCAATGTGAATTACGTTTCTTTCCATGCTATGATATCATTCAAATTTAAAAAAAAGCAATAAGAGTTCCTTTTTTTTGTTTTGCGTGATGGCAAATGTTAGTTTTTAATGTATAGAAACAATTAACTTAGTATTTTTTTGGCAGTTTAATCTACAACTTATCATTTAATCTCCTAGAACTACCGCTAATTTAATTAAAAAGTTATTTTTATAATTATTGTTAATTTTAACCGGGAAAAGCTAGTCCAATCGCTTAATATTATGTTGTATCCCATCAATGAAAGTTAAGCGATAAGATCAAACTAAGATGTTCTTAAAGTAAAAATAATAATGACTATCATATTTTTTTCTAAGATTATATTCTAAGATAATCCTAATTGTTATCTATCTATCTATTTAAATAATCATAGAAATAATTATATTTAAAACAGTATAAAATCATTCATGTTTCATGTTTTTTTAGTAAAGGACATGGCCAGTTTATGCTAGTTATGTACAACTTGGTAGAAACATTTAAGTCTTTAGAAGTAATTTAATTGTTTCCGATTCATTGAGAACTTCTTACCATTCTCGAAAATCGTTTGGTTTCTATACAAGATACAAGCAATCATGGAATAAACAAAAATATTTACACACAATTAAATTAAAATATAATGATTAATTAATTTAATTGTAACATTAAATTATAACATCATATTCACAAAAATTAGTAATAATTATAGCACATTAATAATTATTATATTTTCTTAATTTACTTATGGTCTATCTTTAAGTAAGTATACAATATTTTACAAATTTAAAAATAATAATATACTGATACTCTCTGGTTGACATTGGAGTGGAGCTCGTACAAGTCCGTCGCGCTCGCACTCCCGTCGTACAGTCGGCACACTGGCGTAATAATGGGCTATGTGTTCACATAATAGTCTTAAAATAATTGAAATAATATGCCCTTAAAATATAAGCTCTGTGGAAGAAGATTATGAATTATCATCCAGATGACAACTTTGCTATCGTCTAGCACATACTTGCAACCATCAAAATGTTCTGTCGATTTTTTTGTAGACTTAAACATAGATAAATCACAACATATTAAAATTTTTGCCTTGTGGGAGCAGGTAAAAATTTAATTATTTTTTTGCATTTTCAAAAATTTAAGGGATGATGACGCAACCGGGGGAGGCCTGCCAGAACGGCACCTTCATAATTAACCTATAGTAAATCAATATTTAAAAAAATCTAGCTTTGTGGGAAGGTTACTCGGATAGTTCACTACTTCACTATCTCTTAGGCTAGAAAGGCATACAAAAGTCGGCTATGTCCTTTCGTTAAAATAATTTTTGAAATGTAGCATAGCCCACATAAATGATAATTATGTACATGAACAAATGATCTCCATTTATTAATTATTGTTTAATAAGGATAATGAAAAAGTGTTAGTTTCGCAAAGTGTAGCATATGAGTAACAATAAAAATATAGATAATAACTATTTGGCACGAGAGGAGGTTGAAAGAGTAAAAATCATTTATTTATAAATTCTAACAAACGTTGCTGATAAATGAACCATTATGAAATAACAATAACTCCAACATTCCAAGCAACTCGGCTGACGTGTATTTAGAGCGAACTAACTCAGTCAAATCTCGGTGAGATAGCCGGATGCGCACCTGTGGCGTAGTAATGCCTGTGAGTCGTGAGAACGCTTGAGATCTCTTCAATACAAACCACAACTTTCATGTTCTATTGCCTTCACATAGAAACTTATAAAGCGTACCTTATTGTTATAAACATAAGGCCGAAAAAAACTGCTTTGACAGTAAAATTAAGTTTGTCAGTAACCTATAAGGCTGTATAAAATGTTGTACGGTGTTTGTTGTGTTATTTTGTACGCTTTGAACATCCGCGTAAGACTATTATCGCAACTTTTTATTGTATTGTAACCATGTAATGGACAGGACAGCATATTGCTACAATGACAATAATTAGGTCCTCAAGTGATACTGCTTCTAGCGTTTAGAAAGGGTCTGATGTTAACAGTTATTACTAAAACTATGAAGAGCTATTTTATTTAAGCTACACGGTGTTACTTTATTATGGGTTTATATTTCTTTATTGTCACAGTCTAATTATGTTATTTTTTTCATAGACTGATTTATGCAGGTATGTTACTTACCTAGTATTTTTTTCTACTAAGTAACATACAATTAGCATACGTGTTTTTAAAAATGCCATAATTTTGATTTACTGCATGTTAATTATGTATAACAGAATACAATATGAATCGAAAAATATGTATTTAGGATAAGTGAATGAAAACATCAATATATTTATGGTAGTTATATTATAAAAAATATAGAGATTTAAATTGTTATGTCTTCAGGAAAGTCTTCAATATGACGGGATGACGTGGCCACCGTGCAATCCGCACACGTGAGATGTTTGCAAAATTCGGCTCCACATTTGGCCGTGTGAACCCGATCACAATAATCTTTTTACCTTTTACCGGCCTTTAAAATACTCTTTACAAACCTTTGCGGATTTTTTACATATTTTCGCTACCTTTTGTGTCGCTTTTGTTTCGCGACGTCATTGAAAAGTTTGATAATACAAAAATTGCTTGGTGTCTGAGTTATATAAAAGGTAATGTGGCTTGGTGTGGTATCTCGGCATACCATCCTCTATTCTTAGGATGTATTATCTATAGCCAGCTCAACGCCAATATTGTAAAGGAAGGATATGATTCTTTTCAATTTAAAATGATTTTATTAAAACTTGGCATGAATTTCGGTTAATCATTAATTAAATAAATAGAAGTGTACACAGGATGTGAACAATGCGGGACCCATCTACTACAAACTATTCTGAGTTGATCTTTAGAATGGGTAAATATAATAAATACCTTCATGAATATAACACATAAGTGCAATTCCTTGCAATAAATATTGTTAAAACTTTTGCTAAAAATTTGTCATTGAATCAACACGACATTGGTAAACGGTTGACTTGTATTGGAAAGCCTATCAGGTTTTGGGCGGTAGGAACTTACTAGCTATGAATACAATGTAGGTACATGATTTATTATAAAATCAGTACATAAATCAAGCAGATATGTATCTATTTATACATTAAAATTTTCGTCGTATACTCATTACCAAATTAGGACTAGTAATCAGTAGTGCCGTCATATAAAATATTCAGGGTCGGAATAATTACAGCGATTAAAGTGTCAATTAAGTATTCTCGTGCTGTCAAATTGTACAGTAAGAACATTGAACAATGGTCGACGATGCTTTCATGTGGCCGCGGGCGAGGAGGCAGCCATAAATCGCGATGCGCGCGCGCTGCTTACAAGTTTTTTCCACTTAGATCTAATTACTATTCGTTCTAAATTATTCTAGAATTTAAAAAAAGATGAAGGTAAGTAAAATAAGATATGTAATAATATTATTAGCATAGCGTAACATTGATATATCTATTAGAATATTAATATGTATCTAAAAGTAATAGAACTGTGGCGACATATATAATCTATTCTTACGTTGTAATAGTGGTTTAAACACTGCTTTACTCTGACTTGAAAGATGTATTGAAACACATACTAAATTGGGAACTTTCAGCTTTCCCACTTTACAATCCAAGGCAACAATTCATTCATGATCGTCCTCCAGTGGCTAGAAATAACGTCAACGATGTTCATTTACATCGTTGTATATAACATCTATTGGGATGAAAGCTATGATGCTGAAATGAACGCTGCAAAGATTTCTGTATACTGAATACTCTAATAAAGTACAGAAATCTCGGTGAAAAGTACAAAATAATTGCTCGGTGGTTGTTGTTTTATGGCTAAAGAAGCATAGTGGAATAATCCAAGCTTTTGTGAGCTGACATTACCGTGTCCGGATATAGCAGTACGAGTATGAGTATCTGTGTCTGTGTGCGAGAGGTGCGCAGGTGTGTCCGAGACTGGCCGGCGCCGGCGCACATTCCACCGCCGGTCACGGCGCCGCCACTAGAGCCACTTGATCATTGCGGACACGACCGACCAATGGCCGATGACGCTAACAATCACAGTTTTTGTGATTATGCCCTATGGAATCTAAACTATGTGGCATTGTGACTACGATAATCGGGCCTTTAGTAATGGTTTTCTTCTCATACTTGGTTTGAAGTTATAAACATACCTATATTTAAGAAACTTTGTAAATACATTTTTATTGATTATTAAATAAATAGGTATTTTTTATATTAATCATAGTAAAAACTGTATTTATATAATAAATAATATTGAAAGATAAATTACGTATACAGTTTAAATAAAATGCCAGAGAATTACATATAATAATTATTATGCTGACAATTTCTTGAATTATAAAAATAAATTTTCATTTGCAGTTAAAATGTAAATCTAATTTATTATATTTTTTATTGATATCATATTTTATTTTAAACAGTGGTATAATGCCAATCGCTACAGTAACTGCCATCTAACGTAGTTTTATTAAAACTTGAACGAATTTAGTTTTGTGTAATTGTTCCGCTACTCAATAACAGATGTCGGTGAGATCGACACAACGAAGTTTTTGAGTATACTGCTAGTTTTAGTATTTGTTTTCTTTTATCTACTTTATTTATATATCTTATTTATTATACAATAAATAATAAGATATCGTTTAATTTATATGTCTAAAAATATAATTTAATTGCGTAATTTTTACCACTGCCAAGTAATAGTTTGTTCGGCTCTCGGTTTCGATCGGCAATATTCGTTTATCTCCGACTGACCGGCGAACCGAGTGGTGGTATTGGTAACCGAGCAACCAAAATCCACCTATCGCAGATCGCGCTCGAATATTCTAGATTTCAAGATTATATTATAACCTCTGAAACATTTGCATCACATAGAATTTTCAATTGTTTTGTTTTTGTGGTTCCTGTCTGAATATAGATATATATTAAAATGGCAAACGCTGTGAAACGACTAATTCCTTTGCTCGACCGCGTCTTGATCAAGAGGGCAGAAGCGGTCACGAGAACTGCTGGCGGCATCGTGATTCCGGAGAAGGCACAATCGAAGGTTTTGCACGGCGAAGTGATTGCAGTGGGGCCTGGCGCTAGAAAAGACAACGGAGACTTCGTTCCCGTCCAAGTAAAAGTCGGCGACAAAGTACTTTTACCCGAATACGGCGGTACCAAAGTTAACCTCGAAAACGACGAAAAGGAATACCATCTATTTAGAGAGGCCGACATTCTGGCAAAGATTGAAAATTAATTTTAGTTTTAGCTTTAATTTTGTTTTCGTTTCGAATTCGGTTAGGCAATAGACTGGTGTAGTGTATAAATATGATGTGATTGTGTAATGTTCAAAGTTGTGGAACATGATGTTATATTCTTTGCATTTATTATAACAATGTTATAAAAACCTATTTCAATTATTATTTTATTTAAATCCTTTTGAAAAGACAACTTTACTTGCTTCGTTTTATCATTCATTTCATATTGTAAATTGAGCTGATGCAATATTTGAAAAAATTCTTATAACTCCTCTGAAAAATATTATTTCATATTGATTTTACTAAATTAATTCATATGAGAGTTCATAATGATGGTGTAATAAATTAAAGATAGGTATTCATATTACATTTTTATTATCTATTCATATTGACATAACCTAAACATTAAACTTGAAAAACATTTTAATCACACAGACACAGTTCATAAGAAAACATTAAGAAAAGTCATAACTGGATAGTTTAATTTCTTTTATATGATGGAAGTAGTTTAAAAGTTGGTAGAAACTTTTGTGGTTTGATACCATAGGTAATACTGTCACATCTTAATAGGGTAGCAATGTATCTGGCCGATCTTGGGTAAGATTAATCTGGGATTGAAGATGTCCATAGGCAGTGATGGCTTTTTACCATAAAGTGGACTGCACTCTCGAATACTACTTGTCCAAGATAAAAAAAAAAGTAAAGGGACATGCAGTCTATATGATGAGAAGTCATAATTTGTGATCACTGCTCCATATATAGAACAGAGGGATGCTAATACAGAAAACTAAACAGATGTGTCGCTACACCTCAGGTCAAAGATCACACAATATGTGAGTCGGTCAGCATTAGAACATTACCACTGAAACTTAACAAGGTGGGGATAACAACTTCATGTTAATATAACATAAATATTAATAAACACTGTATTTCAGTTAGACTAGTTACAAAATAATATTACAAATACTGATAAAGCTTAGAGGAGCATTTTATTAAGGACAATCATATATGGATACTTAATTTGCATTTTGTTTCATTTACAAACATATGAAGTAACTCTTGTTACATTTAATTTATATCACATCAACTGCTTGACAACAACATACCTCTTGTACAAAAGATCAATATGCAATACATTACTAATAATAAGCTAAGTAAAGCAAACTAAATCCCTTAATATTAAAGGTACTTAAAATGGCATACAACATAATTATTGCAAAGATATGGCAGTACGTCTCACTGCAGCTGATAGTGCAGGATTAGGGTCCGGTGGTTCTGTCAGAAGTTGGACTGTCGTCCAACAGCCGTCTTCGTTTGATTGACGCAATGCTTCCATCGTAGCTTGTACTCTCTGCCCATCCTCAAAGGTAGCTGCTGCTCTCACCGGCTCCTTAACCCAATCCATTTGTTCCCGTACCGGTAGAAATGCTTCCTTTAGAGCACTGATCATCTTACAAAGCCCCTTAATATATGGCTTGGGGATAACACTTGAAGCACAGCTCATGTCTTCAATATCAACATATATCACCTCTTCTTTATCTTGCCTTTTACCGTCATCTTCTGTAATTTTAGATGTTTTATGTAATTTACCATGCAAATCTCCACCACGAACAACTAGGTAACCTTTCTTGCTGCACACATATATCTCTTGATTGAAGCATGGGCCTGGCAAATGGTTATTCAATGTTGCAGTGACAAGCAACCCCTTGTCCATTTGTAACTGGAATGTACAGAAGTCTGGCGCTGTGATTTTCCTTATGCCATTTACTTTAGCTGTCTCCTCTACGAATGTCCTGAGTACTCCGTGTACTTTGACAACTTTCTGTCCACTTAAATACGAAACTAAGTCAATTACATGGCTACCAACCAATGTTAGGGTGCCTCCACCCATTGTATCATCACACAACCAATTGTAAGTATCACTGAGCAAGGAGCCCATTTGTACTCGCACATCTATAAGGGTTAGCTCATTGGGATTTCCTAAATAGCCGTCCAATATGCTTTTTCGCATGTAGCTGAATGCTGGGAGGAAACGAAGCGAATGGTTTATAATAGATATAAGCGTAGGATAATACTGAGCCGCGCGGACCATTTTGAGAGCCTCAGCTTGGCACAGGCCTGCTGGTTTATCACAAACGACATGTTTTCCAATACCAAGAGCCTTTACGGATATTTGAGCGTGTAAATTAGGCGCGCAAACAATAAAAACAAGATTAACGTTTTTTTTCAGTAAAACATCATCGATTTTGTTTGTGAAAAATGGTATTTTCAGCTCTTTTGCAGCCGCCTCGGCTTCTTGAAGCGTAACACCCCATATAGCTTCTACAGGGAAACCCTTCTCTCTTAAAAATGGCACTAAAACTTTAGCCACTGAGCCGGTGCCAAATACACCTATGCCTGGCAGCATTGTGAGAGGTTTATTTTAAACTGTACTTGTACATTACATTTGAATAAGATATATTTAAAACTAGCGGATTCTCATGAAAACACGCAATTTTAATTATAAATTAACAGACTGTCAATTTGACACATTATAACTCAAGTAATGACATTTATTTGACAGTGACAATATAGGTTCATAATTGACAGAAACGTCTAGAACTGAACAGTGATCTCAATGTATGTTTTGAAAACTTTTTATAACCAATAATGTTAGTATAAAATACGATGTTAAAACTCTTAAAAACATGTTTAATTTATATGACAAGTAGCATTTGTAAAAGAAATATTTTATTGAAAAATCAAATAATTATAGAAAAATTACCATCTGCTTAAGTAATAACAAATACAGAGACTTGTCTTGATTTTGTGTTTTATGAGTAATACTTATTCAAATTATCATCATGAATCATCAGCCCATTATTGTATAATTGCTTAATTGCTGAACTTGAGTTTCTCTTATGCTGGCTTCCATCGGTCGGGAAATGCACGGACGGCCACAAACAGTCACTAACCCTACCAATATTCTATAAAGAAAGCGTGTTAGTCTGTCGGACATGAGATCCTAAGGTTTTTCTTAAAATGAAAAGTCGGAGGTAGCAAATAGAAAGAGATAAGAATTTTTAATACATAAGTATTAAAAATACAGATTTTTTTATTCAGTGAATTTTTTTATTAAATTCCAATGATTTGTAAAAATATGTAAGTTTAAATAATTTGAATATCCATAAATATTCCGCGTCCCGGCATTCAAATAACATCGTGCTAATCTAAATCATATCATGTATTATTAATGCCACGTTCGATTTGTACCAATTAGTAATAGTATTCCTGTAAGTGGAACAAAGAATAATATTTGTTGAGAAAACAGAAGGCAACCGTAAGTCACCGAGGAAGGCGCTTAAAACGAATCACTTCGTCGGGCGGTTAAATTCAATGCTTTGATATCCGCCACCTGGTTGGTTAGGGTTACCGCTAATAGAGTTTTCAGCGTTACTTTTTATAAAACTAAGTTAATTTATAAAGTGAATTAAAAAAAAAGAGGAACGTCTTTTTTCGATAACTGCTCCACATAAAACGACAACATACATTTTAAATAAAAATAAGAACAAAATAGAATAAGTAAAGAAGAAGAAATAAAAAAAATACAAGCAAGATTATTATAATATTTGTAAGATGTGATCATTATTATAATTATGTGCTCATTAAATAAGTTTAATGTTTTAAGCCATATTAGTTATGTAGAATGATACTTGAAGTCACATTAGGTTCGTCAGTTAGGTTGTCTCTTTAGACCCTTAAGGGTCTAAAACGAAAACTTTATATGTCAGAGCTTTACTCCTATGATAAAGCAAAAACCGTTGTTAATGACTAAAAATTGACTATTACTGTGGCACTCCAGGGTAGATAACTATGTATTATTTTTTGAGTATTTATTAATCACTACATAGTATTAAACAAAGTCGCTTTCTCTGTCCCTGTATCCCTCTGTATGCTTAAATCTTTAAAACTACGCAAATTATTTTGATGCGTTTTTTTAATAGATAGACTGATTGAAGAGGAAGGTTTATATGTATAATAACATCCATTGAATAGTGAAGAAATACTGTTATTTTTAAGGTTTCTAATGTGATGTCGTAAATGTCGCAAGTTAAATAAACTACTTTATATATTATATAATATGTATTATTTTTAAATTTCATCGAAATATTTTTATTTATGGCATATAAATAGAGTAATTCTGCCTTTTTAAAAATGTAAAAACATTTACCCGATAAAGTTCTAAATTGTAATATATTATGCGTCGCGATTTAAAACACATCGAAAATCTCTGACCAAATGTTGCGGTACGGGAAATAGTAAAAATAAAATGATACATTTCTTCATAAACTTTATAATATATCCGGAACGAAGTGACCAAATGTTGCGGTACGGGAAATAGTAAAAATAAAATGATACATTTCTTCATAATGATTTATATTCCAGACATTTTGACAACAATACTTCAGAGTAAGGTCTTTCAGTGGCGTTAACTGCCAAAGACAAGTTAGGTTCTACAGTAAGCGGTTGTGAAGACAATTCCTGCAAAGGATCGTTAATTATTTCAGAAATTTCTATTACAACTATTTTTTATATGATTGGTAATGTAGCATTAAATTGTTTTATGACAGCAGCAACGGTGGCAACCCTACCGCGATCCTATTTGCAGCAATTCGTCTAACAGCTCTCAGTCGTGCAGTACTTGATCTCATCCACAATTAGGAACTGACGAACTCAAACAAAAGGTTAGTTCTGTTTGATTTATACTACTGTTTTTAATATATTATCAATATCTTAGCCTAAAATAGCATTTCAAAGAACTATAACTTTACCGTCTTCTATCATTAAACGGCGGAGGACCTTAGTGGTTTGAACCAAGAGACCACCTCCACTTCTTTCGATAATTAGGCGCAACTGTGCTTAAGTTTGAAAGGGGTAAGGGATAGGTATATACTGATCGGAGGTCTCAGTCAGCTATTTTCAAGATTATGCAATACTCGTAAATATAAGTTAAAAAATAGATATTCCATTATATTTAGTGAAAATAAATGTTCCACATGTTTGTCCATCGCATATTTCCAAGAATAGTTTAGAGGATAGAGTAACAATGCAAATTTTGTTCGAAACTTATCAATCCAAAACTATTGAATTTAAGAAAGAGGGCAAATGATTGAACATTTATTTACATTACAGCACATGCCTGAAGAAAACATTTTGTCTTTATCTCATTAAAATCTATTAAACTGTATCACAATTTATCAAAAATCAAAGTTATATTACATTTTTAACGTTATCTTAGTATGATTACTCTGTTGATAGAGCAAATTAGTTTTCTTAATGATGGCCAAGCGCCATACTGATCTGACACACAGTGGGTTCCAGGTTCGATCCTCATCTGAATGATGAATTTAGATTTCTGTTCTAGGTCTAGTGTTTGTGTATTCGTGTTTGAGTGTGTCCATGGTAATCACGACACAGGAGAAAAAACCTAGTGTGAAGTTACGAGTGTAGAAAGCGTTTTTTTCTCTTGTGGGCTTGTGTAGCACGTGCACCCCTTAGTCAATAAAGTATAGAGTGTCACGGAAGCGACACCCGCTTTGAACCTAGCTGTCAATCATGATAACTCACTCGTGAAGCGGTAATTGCTTCACACTTTTTTCAGAATACATATGAGAGTAAAATAATTCTCCGTGATATTTGTTGCTGAGTTCACACTTATTTCATAATTAAATAATGTTGGTTATGCTACAACTTAATTCAATATACCTAAATAAAATAGTTATTATTTGTTAGGTATTTTGATAATATTGTGGCAAACTTAAATAAAAAAGAACATAAATGTGTGTGCAATTCACACACTGCAAAAGTGAAACTTAACATTTTTTCGTATGTACCAAACTTGAGCTAAGAGCTCACGTTTGGTAAAATCGTTAGCGTGATTCACGCGTACATCGCTGTCTAGTTGTAGCGCCGATAACTGCATTCGTAACGCAATTACGTTTCAAAACTTTGGAAATGATTCTAAAAAAGTTTCACTTCAAAAATGTAATATGTGAAATCTCATAAAATAATTTAACTACAGTATATATAAAAATAATACTACTACATATTTATGAAGAAGACAGCGGGAAACCGTTGGATTCAGAAGGCACAGGACCGGGTGGAGTGGCGCCGATTAGGGGAGGCCTATGACCTCAAAAGGCTGATGGATGGAAAATATTTTAGTTCTTGATTTATTTGTTTGAAAATTGCCATTACTTCATAAAGCAATTATGTTATTATTATAAAAAAAATAAATCAAGATTATATACATCATCCACTAAGACTTAACAGATGATAAGTATCAGGATTGATGGTAAAAAATGTGTAATATCAAAATGGAAAAGTCGATTAAAACTAATTACTAGATATAAAATCAAACAAACTGCTGGAATAATTCGGACAGTTACATTCCAAATTGTATCGCTAACAATATCCCGATGCAAGCGTTCATTTGCTGAATAATCCTGAAGCTTATTCGGGAGGGGCGCTGCTAGGCGCCGCCCAAAAGCCCGAACCGCCCGCCTTGCGCGCGCGCTTCGAATTAAAAACGTCATGTCAGTTGCCGGGAAGGCACTTCTCACCCTCAATCCAGCTTAAATTACTACAAAAATCGGTTTTGTATTACCAATATTAAATAAATAGATGGAATGAATTGTGTAGTGTAGAATTAAGAAGTGATAAATTTGTGCAATATTTAACGTTATGCCAAGAAAACGTGCGAATCGGTCGCCACCGGTCGAGAAGAGAACAGAAGAAGACGATGATGATTTTTTATTTGAAGACTCCCAATCAAGCTCAGGTAAGATATTAATTACAACACTAATGGAACTGTTAAGTATTAATGGTAATTTTTCCTGGTTTTTTATTGGCCATATAATTTAGTAATACTTTTGTAACATTATTGAACGGGTTAATATGCAGCTGCTACTATATTCTTAGCACGCTTTTTTTAACAAAAAAGGCATTAGGGTTTTAACATTGTTAGTATCAAAATCAATTATTTTTTTCTAAGATAAGCCTACACAGACAGAAAACCACAGAAGTTTGTTTTTTTAATTTTAGTTTTAGACGCCTATATGTTAGAAAAAATGGTAAAAGTTTAAGCGATTTTGGCTTGACTTGCACGTAATAGAGGAGGTAACACAATATTTAAGCTTGCCAACAAGCTATCCACATTAGTAAAACCGATTACGAAATCTCCCTCACGTTACCTATTTCTTATATATATTCATAAATAGTTTCGGTAGACCTTTACCTTGGGATCCGGTTTCTACCTACCTCTTATAAAGTAGTATTGTACTTTATGCTATAGAAAAATTATATACCTATATAGTATAGTATGTAGTACACATTATTGTCATTTTCTATGTCTATAATAATAAAAGAAATTAATGTGATGTTTGCAAAAGATAAACTTCATATTGTGCTTATGTTAACAGTGCGAAAATATAAAAAGAAAACTGACTTTGGAATTTTTGTTCATATACCTATACTCCCAAATTTTATTTAATATAAATAGGTGAATGCGTAAATATAGGTATTTTTTTTTATTATTATTATTATATTTATGGTAGAAGTCCGACTTAAAGGTAACTAGTGTCCGACCGAACGCAGAGTACATTTGTATATACTGTAAGACCGAAGGTCGATTTTTGGCCGCAGCCGATGCCGATTGTTCAAAAACCATAATTCTTTTTCTATGATAGTATCTTACTATAACTTTGTTAGTAATTTATTCAGTGTTAATTCCATTGTAGGCCGAAGCGGACACGAGCCTCAACACAGGAACGCAGCGAACGCACGAGAGAGAGCGCGGATGAGAGTGCTGTCCAAAGCATTTTGCAGGTACGATAAGTCGTCACTCTAGGTACATATGAAGTTAACTGCATAAAATAAGTAGTAGTCCTACTTAAAACTTTTCACTGATGAGTTATTATTCATAGCGATCAGACAGATTCACATTAATAAAGACTCGTATATGGATATCAAAAAGAGTCGCCTTGCCACACTCTCAAAACAGGGCACAATAGCGGCTGATAGGGCAGAAATTTATCTTCTAGCTAGCAAAAACGGCAGTGTCGTAGCTGGCGTTACGTTCAGGAGGACATATTGCTGATCAGAGGGGTGAAGGGGTGAAGTGAAGAATGTACTATGCATTACAATGAGTCGGTGTATAAAAAAGGACGACGTACCAAAACTGCGGTTAAGCATAGTCGGCAACAGCAAAAAAAATGTTGTCAAAATATTCGTAAAAAGATCATCAAAACTTTACGATGCAAAATTCAAATCTGCTAATGGCGATGGTGACCCTACAATGCTGGAAATTGTTATGGAGGTGTTTCGGGCGCAGTTAATCACATTATTTTTATAAAAAAAAACATGAAAAATTATTATATAACAAATACACACATTACTGGGGATGTTATGGGCTCAGCGAATCGAATATGTAATGGTGTTAACATTGGCTTTTGGTCCTTAGAGATCATCAGTGGCGCATTTACACATTATCCGCCAGTAGGCTACCCTATTCACTGGGCTTATTCTAAGACAAGCTAGCATTACATTTGCCGCTTCTAAAAGCTGCCGCCCTTGGTTCCAGCCTACTTAGTTTTTTTGGTAAATTCGCCACTGGTGATTCTTTTATAGTATGGAAGTAGCAAACGAGCATGCATCCCACTTGATGGTAAGTGGCTACTGCCGCCCATGGACATTACAGATGTCAACCCTAGTAAAATCAAAGTCTCACCTAAGCTTAGCCACAGATGCGTTGCTACCCCTGAGGTCTAAGATGGAATGCCTCGGAAAAGTATGTCTCCTTTACCACACCCTTCAGGCCAGAACACAACAGTGCACTGCTGTACTTTATGATTTATGATTTATGTACTGTACACTGCTGTTATTAGGCAGAAATAGGTGTGGCGGTGGTGCTTCCGGAGTCGAACCACAAAGAGTTCTACCACCTTCAAACTGGAATGATATTGTAAATAATCATCATCAATGATTAATGGATGTACTTATCTATTTATTATTTTCTTGCACACGCACGTGTCTTGTAATGTTGATGGTGGTGCATTCCAAAGAGACATTCCAAATCATATCTATCATTTTAACGAAATAATTTTATGTTTACTACAAAACATACACTTTCTCCCAGTTATTTTTAATGTAATTATCAAGCTACCTAATGATAAGTGATACCAAGTTACCAATAGTGGCTATTGCCCATGAAATTCTGTAATAACCCTTAATGAGGTAAGTGTGTCTGTTGTTGGCCATCGTTAATTCTGAGGACTAAGTTGGAACGCATCGGAACTTATTCTTCCTTACCTTACAAGTACCGCTGATGATTGATATTAATTGCTTATTGTTTCGTAGGTTAAAAACGACGTTACCCTGGGTCCCCGCGGACACCAAGCTGTCCAAGCTAGACACGTTGAGGCTGGCTGCCTCATATATTGCACATTTACGAGCCCTTCTGCACGAGCCGAGATCTGCGCATACCCCGCCGCATCCCCTTAGTCTTGTAAGTATACTCATCATTAATGTCCTACTGTTGGGCACGGTTCTCAAAATTAGAGAGTTTGAGGCCATAGTCCATAACGCTGGTCATCTAAGGATTAGTAGACTCCATACACATAATAGAAGATTATTTGGTACTCACTCAGGTGTGTGGGTTTCTTCATGATTTTTCCTTCTCCGCAAAGCAGTGATAATTAATTTCTAATACGCATATCGTTTTTACAAAAATCTGTAATCCGTGTCTGGGTTTCAAATCTTGGACCCTCGATAGAGAGGCCAGGTTGAATCATTAGGCTGTCACTGCTCTATATTTTATAGTCTTATTAGTATATGTAACTATTGAAAAATAACGTTTTAATCACTGACGACTCGCCTGGCGGAGTAGTCATCATACCGGTCTGATAGCCAGGCAGATATCTGGGTTTGGGCGTTGGCATATTATTCTTAGTGTGTTCATGACGACACAGTATAAAATTATATTGTGTGAGGCTATGGGTGTAGAAGCGTTATTATTTTACTTACTG
>MOOZ01000210.1:743693-758826 GCA_002930495.1 Cecropterus lyciades | reverse complement strand
TGAGATTAGCGCGTTCAAACAAACAAACAAACAAACAAACAAACTCTTCAGCTTTATAATATTAGTATAGATAAAGTAGCGCTTACTCGTAACACTCCTATTATAAGCAGAAATAGGCGTGGAGGTGGTACCCCGAAGTCGAACCTCAAGAGGTTCTAACATCTTTTGACATAACTATAGCCTACTTTTATTATTTTTTAAGCACTGGGTTTTTCGTTTTTATTTAATTTCATTTAATAATTGTGTTTAATAATTTAATTATTTTATTTCATTGCAAATTTTATTTCATACTTTTCCTTGCACTATAAGTACTTTACAAAAATTGAATAAATAAATTAATTGTTATAATAAAAAATAATGTTACTTCGTATACCTAAACAATACTTATTCGGGAATTCATAATTAAGGAATACGTAAAAGATACTTATATTAGAGTTGACAATTAAAAACTATTTTTCAAGTCAAAATTCGACAATAAGGAAAGTTAGCAACCATTGCTATAGGTATTTAACTGTTATGTAAAATGATTGCATTAAGCCTGAATAGTTTCCTGTTAACGCATTTTCTCTCATTCTATTAATATTTTACAAGAATACTTAATACTCAATACATATTTTAAATACTACGTGAAAAGACAAATAACTAGCTAAATCTATATTTCGTACAAAGAATAATGGTTAATATAAGAAGGTAATGACGTCGGTACTAATCATTATACAAGTAATGACGTAAGTACTAAACCTTTTGTCATGGAATGTATGCTAACGGCAAGCATGACGGTGCGTAGATACGATGACGTCAGTTTTTTTTTACTTTCACGGAATGTCAAATGAACGCACCGAATGTCATGCCAGTCATTTCAAACTTAATGTAATGACGCATTATGTGACGTGACCGAACTTTTATTAGGAGTCATAAATTATGTTTCGAAATGGGGTCCATAAAATGTGACATGGCATGTCAATGGGGGATTCTAATATTCGTATTGACTCATGAAAACAAATATAGTCTGTATTTTAAAAATGTAAAATATATCTAATTTTACATAATAATTGCATTTTCTTAATTACAATTTATTTATACTTATAATTTGTTTGATAATTCCTCTCTTCTTTATTTGTTCTATTTTAATTCCTACATCCAAAGGTTGAAAGATCGTTAGTGTAGCCATAAAGCTGATTGTAATTTGTGGCTCACTTTCTGAATTACTTTTTTATTATAAAACTTTTATTGTATTGTATTGAACTCGAATATGATACCGATTTCCCAAAGTTAGGAGGTAATCTATTCGTCACGTATATTTTTTAGAACTTTATTCTATGATATTTTCCATTTCATCGTGACTTGGTAACATTAAATGGTTACTACGTCATAAATTAGCGATGGGTTCGCTATAATTTCGCAACGTTTTCTTAACAATGACAAAGTAAGTTTATTTGCTATATTATGATAAGCGTGCAAAAGTAGCATACAAACATTCCGAGCCATATCGCAAGAATTAATTGAATATATATTGAAATAAAATTAATATTAAAGTTAACATATTTTTTTATTTAACTTATAATTCTCTTTTATCAATTTTAAGTAAATAATAGATTAGGGGCAATAATTATGTAAATAAGTAAAAAAAAGGTGCAATTAATTTCAATTTAAAAATATTCATAATTAAATACTTTTGATTTCATTTATAAATAAAAAAACATAAATACAAAAATTGACGGAATTTAAGTTGATTTATTTAGTTATTTCGCAATAATTTGCTTATAAGACTACGTATGTTTGCTCAGGAAATTAATATAAGCATGCGAGAATTGTAGACGCAAACGAGTCAAGCTACGTAGATCGTCAATATTTGCGTATTCCTTGACGTATAACCCAAAGAGGTGTGGAAGATTTCGTACGGCATACGTCACGATACGTGCGAACCTTATCACAGACCGTTAACTTAAAACTCGGCGAACACCGTTGTTTCACTAAATTAGAGCCTTAGATTAAATAGATAGTAATTCTATTTTACTATTGCGTCATCTTATTGCATCAACATTAGAATGCGCTTCGCTTCAAATCTTTATTTTTAATTTGTAAAGGCGTCCATATTTACGTTTTTAGTTAATTTTATTCAGCTTTTTCGAAATTTTACACGGTTTCTTGCAGAAATTAAATTACGTGATAAATGCCGAGACCCCCTTCCCACGCGAAATTTTTTACGTAGCAAAACACACAAATATCTTACGTAGTAAAAGGATGTCTCCTAAAAATAAATTTCATATGGTACCGCCTAATGGTATGGGCACTATGCACTAATGTTATCTATGTAAGCAACATCAAGTTTAACAAGCGTTTAATGATATTATTATTCTTGCTGCGGACAAACATATTGACGAACAAGATATTCACATGTAATGTTTATGATGATGGTATCAAACATGCAAGTTACGAACACAATGTAGTAGAAATGAATTACATGTTTGTTGAGGAAGCCAGAGTCTATTATGCAACTTTTAGTTGTACAAGACGAGGAATGAAGTTCAATGCAAAGTTTATTACGAGTTTATAACGTTTCCTCAAAACAATCATCATTTTTTCGGTCATCATTGCAAAGTACAATGTATGCTATGTCCGAAAAAAATAAATAATAGTTTAAAAATCTCAAAAAAAACACGCTTTTGTAACTAGCTGAACTAAAAATTCGAAAATAATTTTCTATAAGTTAAACAAAGCGTTCTGGTTCTGGTTCTGAAGGTGAAAGTGAAGAATATCTCTAAAACAATAGATTTTTTTTTCGAATTTTTAGTTCAGCTAGTTACAAAAGCGTGTTTTTTTACTTTTTTAAACTATTATTTATTTTTTTCTTTTTTAGCCTTATCAATGATAATTTTATAGTAGAAAAAATGGACTATTAGTGCATCATATGTGAACTTGCGACTTTCATACAAATTTTCATCATCTATTTAACCGAATAGGGGTGCAATATATATAAAATGTTGTTTGTCGTCGGTCCTTGATAAGCGTGCACAGTTTCAACTCAATTCGACGTTTTAAAGTCGGTTAAAACCGCGTTCAAAGATTCCGTTACAAACATACATTGATACATAGATACGACCGAAGCTAATAAAAGCGTGTTAAAAACGTGTAATGCATGGAAAATATACGCAATGATTGTGAGGAAATGTAATAAACTCGTACTAAGGGCAAAGGATTATACGTCAATTTAAAAAGAACGCCGAAGTAATGCAGTGGAAACCGCGACTTCGCTGGAATTGCACCGCGCTTGTGTTTCGACTGCATTGCGCTTGTGTTTCAAATAAGTCGCTTGTGTTCTACGTCACATCTCGTCGTATACAAGTATTACATTCTGAGACTTTATGTGTAGACTCGAACGTCCTCTTTAATAAGAAAAGTTCGAATGGACTAACTTCAAGGTGTCCTCGTTTTCATTGAGAACAAACTTCCTGAGCTGGTATCGGCTGTCTTCCTTCCCTCTCTTCATGAGGAACCCTTCCATGGACCCTGAAAGGTAGCTTTGCCTCTCTGGATGGCAAAACTCTTCACGTTCGTACTTAGCCCGGATCCACTGCTCGATGAGTACTCTGTAAAACGGTTATTGCTATACTGTTGAATTTATGATTTACTATCGATAGTAGGTATTAGAGCGCTTTAATAATAAAACCAAGCCAAAAAAAAAAGAAAATCATTGACAAAGAAAAAAAGGAATTGAACCGTATAACTTTGCCAAATAGGCAAAGATATACGGTTCAGTTTCTTTTTATATTTTTTTCGTTCCGTTATATTTTTTTCTGACTAAGTATGTAAAGTAAGCAGGTATATACTATTCTTATCAGATACTTTCAGTTTAACTGAGTACACGAAAAATATAGATAATTTTTAAACTGACTCCATGGAGCTGTACAAATACAAACAAAAACTTATTTAATTTTCAAATTAAAAAAAAAACAGAATTTCTAGACTTTTTGAGTCAATTTATATCAGACTTAAGTGTTACCAACGGGTGACTTAAGTGTACGCGTCGATGTTAAATTAAAAAAGTCTTCAGTCCCCTTTTAAAACACTCTTATCTGAAGGATGTGATTAAACAGACTGCATTAATGATAACGTATGTTAAGTAATATAGCTTATATTATGATAAATATTATTATGTATAATATAGCTTATATTAGGAGCTTTAAGTCATAAGAAATTTAGAAGATAGAAGAAGAAAGATTAAATAAAATTCGAAATCGCTCCGAAATGTCGCAAGTTCCCAACTACAATTATCATTGACGGTCGACTCCATGGAATACATTACTTAAAATAAAGTTCCCCGTGTCTGTATTTATTATATATGTGCAAAAAATTGCCTCGGGAAACGTTAATAAGTATATGAACTTTCTGTTTTTCTGTGTATTTGAAAAGAATGAAATAATAATTACTGAATATTAATTAAAAAAATGATATTATATTTATAGTCCGTATATAACGTTGAGCCTTTACTTCTATATATCCGACTGCTCTATCAACAGTTACACGATTAAAATTTAAAAGTAACTTCATTAATAGATATTCTACTATGACTATTCTAGTCTATGATGCTGATATGTATAAAACGTCCGTTAATCGAAATAAAGATATAATCAGGCTCAAAACACGTTCGTAAAACATGTCTTGTGGAAATTAAGTTCACAACAAGACTCTCATACAACAAGTAATCTACCGACTATATCAATAAATGCACCGACCGTTTTTTCTCCGAACCCCAAGAGGACTATCGCGATAAGAACATAAATACATGATGGCCGACCAAAATCGATAGTTGTTTTCGATATTCGCCGCTCATATTAGCAGTGAGAACCTAATCGTCGATTCTATATCGAGAGGACCCAGGTTCGAATCATACCCAGGTTCGAATCGTCGTACTGATGTTTAGGGTTCCGTACCAAAGATTTATCCATTACTAAGACTCCGCTGTTCGCTTGTCCATCTGTCTGTCTGTCGCTAGGTATGATATATTTCACGAACCGTGATAGCTAGATACTTGAAATTTCCACAGATGATATATTTCTGTTGCCGTTATAATAACAAATACTAAAACAGAATAAAATAAGTATTTACGGGGTGGTTTCGATACAACAAACGTGATATTTTTGCCGTTGCCGGAACTCTTCGTGTGCGAGTCTGACTCGTTCTTGGCCGTTTTTTATGTAACGGCGACGGAAAACATCGTGACTAATTCAAGTCTTATTTCAATTAGTCAGTGCGGTGAATTATGGACCAAAAAACCCTCACTTCACTAGGACACCCATGCCCATACAGTGGGACAATATGGATTGTAGTTGTGTTGGGACCACGTGATATTACGCCCGGTCATTCCTCGCCCAATGGGATCGCTGATAAGACCCGATAACGCATGTAGGTCATGTTTTGATATTAACACTGTTCGTTGCAGTTAGGGTTGCCACCTTTTTTTAGCAATTAATTTTTTTTAACAAAAAATCAGACCGACTTCCATGCCACAAAAAAATAAAAAATAATTCAAATATATGTTGGTTTTGAACATATACCTACTGTACAAAGTACATAGTCTTTAAATCGGCGCTCAACAAACATCACTAGATTATGACGACGAAAGTATGTTCTACGCGTATATGAGCGCCGACTTCAGAACTATGTACTATGTACAAAACTATGTACTATGTATAGTACAAAACCAACATATATTTGAATTATTTACTTTTTTGGGGCATGGAAGTCGGTCTTATTTTTTGTTAAAAACATTTTTTTCACGCTTTTGAGTGATATACTTATATTCGTACTAATATAATTTCACTAATTTCGCCGTGTAAATGTAAATGTACGCGCAAAAATAAATGTAAATGTTAATTCAACTCTCAATATGTAAAATGTAACCTAAACCTAAGCCACAACTTACAGCACTTTTATAAATCGTATCTCGTAATTTTATAAATCGTAATCGAATGAAGGTTAGGTCTGATTTTTTAAGAAGTAGGCGCACCCGCTCGCAGGGCACTCTCGCGCCCTACTCGCTTAGTACCCCTGCATCATCGAGGAGTGGAAGGTCAATTTTTTCATCATATGATTTTATCTTTTATACCTAATGTCAATTCCAAGTTTCATGAGAATCGAGTTGGTAGAAGCTGAGTTATCTCAAATGATCTAAAAAACAGGGGGAGTAATAGTGTTTTCCACCCCATTACTTGAAAAGTTTACCATCCGATCACACCTATGTCCAAGAAAGACAGTTCCGTACTGAAATTACACATCAAATGAAAGAAAATAAATTAAATCGGTTTAGAAACACTTAAGTTATTCAAGATTAGAAGAAATATATTTTTCCGATTTTCCGGGAAAACTGCCAAAAAAATTCCCTGTGAAACTCCATTGAATGTCGGTCGAATCGTGTTGATCGGTAACCGCCTCGCAAAGTAAAGCCTTAATATGCATAAAAAAATAAACAAAGAAATATTATTAATAATAAAAAGTATACGTGACGAATAGATAACCTCTCTTCCTTTGGGAAGTCGGTGAAGAAATAAATTGGCTATTATAAAGGTAGAAAAAGTGCGTAACTTCTAAATAAAGTAGGTACAATTTATGTTAATCCTTAATTTTTGGATCGAGGCAAATTTTAGGATGGAGCGAAATTAATTCTAGTCGGTGAAAAAAGGGGGGCGGGGTGGGGATCCAGATAATATTTGACACCTGTGATACAATTGGATGAGCAAAAAAAAGATCGCCAATAAGATGTAACTTGTGGAATTGTATAAAATGTTTGTTATACACAGAAATGCTTACGATCAAACTTTTTTAATACCACATTTGGTGTTAAAAGAAGTATTTTCGCGTACTTTATTTTTCTCATAAACTATAATTAACAATTCTCCAGATAATTCACAATACTTCATTATAAAGTACGGATGGCAACCTTAGTTACACTGTATGCATGTTTATTCACATCCGACCCTGAATTTCTCAAACACTAAATAGATCAGTTGATAACTGCCAGATAAATTTTCCATTAGGTTTTCAGTTAATGGAAGGAACAAGGAAGATATGATATCGTAGACATAACATTTTCGGGCGGTTTGAAATGTTTTTCAACAGTATCTATATTTTCGTGAATTGGACTTCAAACTTGATTACACTGGGAAAATATTACTTTCATTATTTTCTAGCTTATTAATGCGGTCCCGCTATCTTTCTACACTTATAGCCACACAGTGATTTTCTCTTGTGGCATGGGTGGCATGAACACACGAAGACGAATACACAAATACCCAGACCCAGAACAAAAATCTAAACTCATCATTCGGATGTCTGTCTGGCCGGGGATCGAACCCGCGACCAACTGCGTGTCAGACCGGTATGATGACCGCTCCACCACGTGGGTCGTTTACCACGGTAATGATTATCCTATGTGTTAATCTTTATCATAAATTATCTATGTGCCAAATTTCACCAAAATCCGACCAGTAGTTCTTGCGTGAAAAAATAACCAACGTAACTACATACACTGTCACAAACTTTCGCATTTATAATATTGGTAAGATTTATAAAAGCATGAATAAGAGTAAAATTTAATAGAATCAAGAGTAAATATTACGTCGTGATATAGGCTATCTATCTATCTACCTATCAGCCTTTGATAGTCCACTGCTGGATATAGGGCTCCCCTAAGCGGCGCCACTCCGTCCGATCCTGAGCCATATGGGCTAAAACGTACATATATTCAATACTTAAAATTAAATTAAGTTTTGGTTTCTTGTGATGTCAAACACACAAACAAACAGGTAAAAGTTATAGAAATGTCTATTATCGCTCATTTTTAGCCTGCCAAGCAATTTTTTTTGCAAATATATGCGATATACAGACACTTAATCTTTCATTTTAATACATATAATACGGATATTAATGATTACTAAGGAATTTTTGTTAATTTACTTACGGTGGGTCATTCTTCGTAGGTCGCCTGTAGCAGGGCGGGACCCGTTCCTCGTACTTATTCTTAGCGGCAATGTTGCCGACCTCCTTCATCCTCTGCACCTGGGAGTCTTCCCAGCGGTCAAGCTCCAAATGCTTGACCTTGCTGATGTGAGCACCCATCCCGCGGTGAATGCTCGCGCATCGCATGCAGATAAAAATCCCCAGGTTGTATGACGCCCAATCGGGATCTGAAACAATAGCATTGAGTGTTAATCAAATATCAGCAACCAACTCCTTGGAAAATAGGTGTTGTACCTGAAGCATCCTGGTGGTAGAACTAATGTAGTTCGTCTGGGGAGGTACCACCGACAAACCTATTTCTAGTGCGATGAAGTTCTTGCGTTTCGTTGGAAGAGTGTGGTTGCCGGCTTACTTATATATGAAGCCGACCATCTCAGTTCTCCGGAATAGCCACGGAACTGTGATCGAATTTATATAAAACCACTGTTCTATATGAAGTTGCTAGCAGATGTCCATGGGCGGCATTAACCACTTACCGTCAGGTGGACTGTATGCTCGTTTGCTACTTCAATCTGATAAAAAAGCTGATCGTAGAATAATAGTAGGGTTATGTATTGCTGTGTTCTGGTCTGAAGGATGTGGTAAGGGAGATATACTTATCCTAAGCGTTCCAACTTAGCCCTCAGGGGTAGCAACGCATCCGTGGCTAACCACAGATAAGACTCTGATCTTATCTGGGATTGCTTACTTGTCCGTGGGTGGCAGTGGCCACCGGATTGACACACCACACCATCAAGTTGACTGCATGATCGTTTGCTACTTCCGTATTATAAAAAAGTGCATTGTTTCTCAGGACTAAGATGGTTGCCTCAACTGTAGGTCAACCTGCATCCTTCTGTGTGTCTTTTGTGCCTTACCGAACGAACCATATTTTGCCGTCTTTCAAATCAAACATGGCATTGTTGACGTTTGCCCGATTGCTCCGGCAAATAATAACTAATGCCCCATTGTATCATTTTTTCTTTGTGTTACACTTATAGTGCTGGCGTTTAGCGCTTAAACTATAATGTTTGAGTACGTTTGAACTCACTACTAGTAAGCAAATAAATTCATCTACATTTTTTTGTATGAGACTTCCGCTACTGTTCCGGTATAAGGAATCTTTATCAGACTCATTTATTAGTAAATGTGACTGATTTTTAGCCCTTTTTTATTCATTCACCATCAACACTATCTTTAAATACGTTTACATTTCATTATATTTTTATTTAAACAAGCAATAAAAAATTGTAAAAAAAGCATATTATAATTTACAACTCTTGTCGTAGTTATTGACGTAGTTATTGTTGTCGTTATTGACATAAGGGTTATTGTTATCTGTTCTCATGAAAATAGATGTCATTGAACTACTAGACAATTACATGCATGTATGATAAGAAGACATAATAATTTAATTCTAAAATTAATCAGTAACTAAATATAGTTATGATTACTGAAAAAAATGTGTTATGTGATTTGAAATTGTCCATTAGATTGACACAGTGCCAAAACGTACTCAAAAATTCATAATTCCTTTTTTGTATGATAGTTGGCATTTAAGAAGTGATGTAGTTAAAAATGTATTTTGACTTTACATCCTGGCTCTATGTCAAAAATAAAATCATTACGCTATTCCCCTTATGTTAAATATAATAAAATACCTAGCAGATTCACCATGACAATGTAAAAACATTTATCTGAATTGAGGACACTAGTAATGAACCAATCTTCGCATAATTAGCCAATAATTTTTACATCTGCCAAATATCTTTATATGATAATAGGTTTACGTAATTACTGTTACCCTTTTACATACTTCTTTAATCAAAGTTATGGCTTTAATCAAAGTTTTTATAACATATTTGCAACCTTTCATCTCTCTTATATTTTCCTAAAATATAAAAGGTATTTAAAATAGCTTTGATTTTCTTTTAAAAAGGGTTCATAAGTAATATGTTTTGAAATACTAAATAAATAACGATTGAACACAAATTGAAACGAGTAAGTAGTTCATCTATATATATAAAAGGCAATTCCGACTCACTGACTTATATATCAACGCGCAGCCGAATTTACTGTAAATAGAAACTTGAAATTTGGTACAAAGGTTCCTTTTATGATGTAAGTGAAAGGATTCTCTGAAATTCAACCCCCAACGGGGTTGAAAGTTTGTATGAAAGTCCGCCAATTTTGAAGGAAGCTCTATGAAATTTAGTATTTGGCTTTCTGTCTTCGCGTACGAAGTCGCGGGCAACAGCTAGTCTGTTATGTACCTACGATCCATTGTTACTTGACCTTGAATAAAAGTGCTTCGTTAAACTTCGTTCAGGCGTCATGACAATCTCCTTTAAGAGAAAAAACCCAATGTTGAACCATGAAGAACTCTTAAATTGATACAAGATGATATAAGGAGAAAACAAACGAAGGCGGCTTAAAGCGGTAATGAGAATTGAAAGGAGGAAAACTGGAGAAATAAACATTTGAACGTATCAAGATGAACACACGTAAAATTGCTCCAAATAAGAAAGTTACAGAAAAGTTGTAAGTGTGGAAACGAGGAAATAGGGGCAATCAATCATTTATTACAGTATGTAAATTCAGACAAGAATCGTAATATGAAATGTAACGTCAAAAGTGAAAGTTGAGAAATAATTTGTATAATTTTAGGTAATATTTATTACATTTGCATACACCGGCATCCGCATTCATTCTCTTAAGAACCTTATGTTTCCGGATATTGTTGGAGTTATCGTGAAAAATGATTGTTGACAATATAAAAACTGTTTGAAGGCGATAGAATCCATTTTGGCAGGTTGAAATGGATCTGTGGCCAAACTCAGGTAAGCTCTTTGTTCAATGCTCGTCTGGTACTTCTAATGTAGAAATAAAGAAAAACTATAAACGAAAGAAATAAAGAAAAACTATAAAAAAGAAAAACTATATTTTTATGTATGAATTAGATATATATCTGATTTATTCAATCTTAAACAATAAATGACAGTAGTGAAAAAAATCTAATATAGGAGTGGGAAAGTTAGTTCTTTGAGCTCAACTTTATTTTGAATAACTTGAAGTCGGTCTTTCCTCTTCTTTTTTATGTTAACAAAAATGTATATTTGTCTTTAATGATTTATTTCTACATCTAGCACGCAGTCTACGCCTATAATTGTAATGGCATTAGGCTAGCCCCTTACGTATTATTTTGTTTCTTTGCAGTGTATTAATGTGCATTATGTTGCGTTCAATAAAAATAAATAAATAAAAGAGCTGGAAATTATTTGTGGAGCACTAACGGCTATCGTTGTCACAATTAGTTGTGAAAATTTTAATATGAAGCATACATATATGAACTAGGAGTTTGGATTACTAACTAATGTTTTAAATACGAAAGTTTGTGAGGATGTATGTACTCTTTTACGCCTAAACTACCGATCGGCTTCCGAAATTTAGCACCATTGTAAACATGACCAACGCGGGCGGAGCCTTGCGATTAGTCTAGTTACTAGACTTAAGTATGTTATAATTTAATTTAAATTATTTCTATGAGATTACATAGATCCTATGGGAAGATGTTTTATAGATTAAAACATATGTTAACTTAACTTCCCGAACATATGTTAGGAACGACAATAAATTAGTTAAAAATATTACAATATACGAAAAAAGCCAGAAATGTTCATCAATATAATCATTATTTGATTATAACGATATGAAATTATGTTCAAGAAGGTGTTATCAAAATATTATTTATTACGTTGATTGTATACATTGTTTTTTGTATCAACAGTTCAGATTATAAAAAATGAATTCTATTTTCTTTTAGCTTTATGGCTACACAATATTTTGGGTACGCCATGTTCTCATGTACCTATAAGTCATTACTTTGAGAGACTCTAAAGTGGTCTAAAAAAGATTTCATCTATTTTTTTCGTCGTCAAATCATAGACAACGGTGTCAAAGACTATCTAGACTTTTCTTCAATAAGAACCTTTTACTGGCAATAACAAACACAATAATAAAGAATTTACAAAAATCGTCCAACCGCTACGTGTCCAAGAGAAATAGGGACACATTTTTATATGAAAAGATAAATAAAATTATATATTTGCCTAAAGCTTCGAAATAATTACTATAAGTAACATAAATACGATATTAAAAACGTTTATATTTTTATGTGTGTAGGTTAATCTTTGAAACTACTTAATCGATTTGAAAGATTCTCATGCAAAGATAGAGGTGATGACATTATCGTAGACATTTATTCCCTGAAAAAAAAAATCTAGATACCAATGTAAGGGGACTTCCATTAATTATATGAAACATTTAGCCCCCCCTTTCGTCGACTCTCACAAAGGCGGGAGATCGCAGCTTAAGACGTTTTTTATCTGCAAGAACCGTGTAAAATTGCACAAAAGGTGGATTTCATTACGTAAAACATGTTTCCATTTAATTTTGAAAAATTTCACTACATCGCACCAAAGAGGGAATCAAAATCACCTCAATTATTGGACTACCCTAAGTAACGTACGCAAGCAGAGTCTGTACCTAATTTACACAAACCGTTTAAGGAAAAGATGCACAAGGAATCGAAGGATGAGCAACAAACATGTATATGTTTGCACTAACCGTGTTTTCCCCTACGTGCACATAATACACAATAATGTTTACAGTAGGCAAATAAAATTCATTACGACATTATCGGGGCTAATCAGCTGACCGTAATTACACGTAATTACTGTCGGTAGAATTCTGTGCAGTCACGTCATTGAAGCGTTGAAAACAACTTCATTATTCCGTAATATAACCCGAGTTTTGTTGTTCACTGAATCTGATTACTGAGGTTTACCGATGCTTTATACACTTCGAGTTCTTGTATCTAAGTTTTATTTCTTCTTTAAAGTTCTCTTAAATGTTGCACCAAGTAATGATATTCGTGGATATTACCAAGGAACTGCAAATACGGCAGATTTACAAGTTCCTGAGGTCCACGATAGATGGATATTACTAATTGGATTCGATAATTAAGATGTACGAGTAGATATAAAAACTTCACATAATTTTTAAGCGTTTTCGTGTAGGCTTATACGATTTTTTCCAGTATGGATTTTTTATAGTAGGAAGTAGCAAACGAGCATGTAGCCCACCTGATGGTAAGTGATTACTGCCGCCCATGGACATCTGGAATCGACTCTAGGTAAGATCAAATTCTCACCTAAGGTTAGCCACAGATGCGTTGCTACCCTGAGGACTAAGATGGAATGCCTCGGAAAAGTATGTCTCCCTTATCACACCCTTCAGACCACAACAGCGCATAACACTGCTAGGCATAAATAGGTGTGGCGGTGGTGGTGGTGCTGCCGGAGTCGAACCACAAATTCTACCACCTTAATAAATATTTTATTCTGTACCACAAATAGAGGCACATCCTGTTTCAGAACCACACTTAATTTTTAATACTAATCTAAATTATATTCCTCGTATAGATAAATAATCGGTGAATTGAATTTTCACGAATTGTGAGCACTCTTAGCTTTACAATCAGAAGAATATGGTCTCAATTTGCGAGTACGAATCAGCAAAAGGAATAGATGCATATTTTGGGCTTATGGTTATCCTATCGTTTGACTATGAAACTCTCTCATTCTCAGAGAAGAGCCGTACTCAGCATTGGGATAATGGGTTGACGATGACGATCCTATGACGGCAAGCATAAGACTGGTTTGAGTAAAGTTTTTTAGGAATAGACTTACTACCTCTTTATTTCAATAGTACTTTTGCCGAATAAATTGAATAAATTGATCGAACATTTGGGAAGTTCAGGGAATACTGAACATATTTAGTTATTATCATTTTGTTAAAATTTATTTACTCTACCGAAATGTTATTATAATTCGTAGTGCTATTTTTTTCAAGCACGCGAAACCGCGTGTCAACCCTAGTGTTAAATAAATATAAAACTCCAGACATGGTTCGTTCTTTTTTTACATTTGGCCGGACAACCATAAAACGACCATAACAAATTAACAATGGTCACTCGCCGTATCACTGACCACGCTCAACTATTTTTCGACACAAGGTGACCGTTTTCAACGTATCGATATGAAAGATTGTACATTTAATATGCATTGGATATTGGACCTCGATAGATAACAATCTCAAACAAACAACCTCTTACGTGGCGCGTACGTTAATGATAAGAAACGTGTGTGTATGATGCATGTATGAGTAAGGTTTTGCATGTGTGTAACGGGTGTTTCAATCTGCAACTATCGTTATCAATGGTTTTTTAACTTGATACCGCGTTTTTGTGTAATGTAATATATACTTATATAAAATGTGCGCTTGCCGCTTGGCGTGACGTAACTGTAAATATAAAGTACAGTTCGTATATTTATATCTCTTTTATTCATATATTTATATCGTTCGGATAAAGTTTTATTCTTATTACATAATTTAAGAATTGCAAACATGCTGCTCTAACTCCAATGTGGTTATTGAATTTTATTATTTTGATTTCATTAATTAAAGAGATAAACCAAAATCGATGTTTAAATTTTACCTGATTATTCTGCAAAATTAGCGTTTTTGTATTGTCTTATTATTCATGCAACTCAGCTGTATATTGAAGCAACGTGCTTTGGAATGCTGCACACCATTAACTCCTTACAATTGGGGGTAATAAGAAAGAATACTATATATTTTGATGACCGACGTGGTGGAGCGGTCACCATACAGGCCTGTTACGAGTGGGTTCCGGGTTCGATCCCTGGCCAGATGAATGATGAGCGATGAATTGAGTTTTCCGTTCTAGATCTGGGTTATAACTTATAAGAGCAATTAATGTAAATTAATTATGTGAAAGTTAAGAAATGTTTAATTAATGATGGGAAGGAGAGTTTTAAAAAAATAAAAACCGTATTTAAGATTCGCTTAAGCCTTTAGCCGAGGATCCATCGATGCTTGTATGAGTAACATGGTCGTGTTTCGTCCTTATAGTTCCGGGATCAGAATAGGGCTACGGTATCCTCTGACTGTCGTAAGAAGCGACTAAAAGGGGGCTTCTGGGGTTGCGGGCGGCAAGAGTGGGAGCTCGAACCGTCCAGCCAGGTGACCCCGGGAAGGACGGCGGTATATG
>MOOZ01000210.1:716181-731922 GCA_002930495.1 Cecropterus lyciades | reverse complement strand
GATCTTATCTAGGATTGATTACAGATGTCCATGGGCGGCAGTGGCCACTAACCATCAGGTGGGCTGTATGCTCGTTTGCTACTTCCCAACTATAAAAAAAAAAAAACGGGTTTAAAAAAATCTTGTTTGATCGTGAATCAAACATTCTATTATTATAAAGTTTCTATAGCTACCTAATTCAGGAAGTGGTTGAATATTTAGTCTTGACGACCTTTTTTTACTCGCTCTTCAAACAGCAGAAGTGTCAAATATAATTACCTCAGATCAAAAAATAAAAAATATATATATATTGTACTTTATTTTGAAACTACGTACTTTTTATAGATACTAAAGGTAAACATCTTTTATAGACAATGTACTTTAATAGCTGAAAGGAAAGGTTCATACTCCGGTGCCACTTATGGCGCTACTTTTGCCCAAAAGTAACAATGTGTGTGTGAAAGAATCAGGATACTGCGAACTAGGAAGAACAAATCATTACTATTGGTAGTATACAAATGTTAATTTAGTAACAATTGAATGGTGGAAGATCTCTTTATGATTTGACTCCAGTGGCATGATCGTAGGATTTCTGCGTAATAAAAACGGTGTCAAATCCTGCATATTGAGTTGAAGATTGTTGTAATTAGGAAGAAACATACGAGGCATTCCATCTTAGTCTTCAATTATCATATCTGCGACCGATCTCAGCTAAGACTCCAACTTTGTATGATTTGCAAATTTATCTTAATGAAAACTGCATTAATTTATTCCAAGTCAATTGCGAGAAATTAAAAAAAAAATCCAATTCTACACGTAACCTCACACTTATCTTTATATTATCTATAGAAGCCATGTATATACGAAGGGCACACAAAGATAGACCTTTGTGTGCTTGCTAGATCCAGAGCAGACATTCATAATTGAACCCGAGTTCAAACTTCAACCCCTGCGGACTGAATGATTTCGTAATTCCAAAATGTTTGTAAATTTTATATGCACTGACAGACAACAAAGACACTTTCACAAAACATTTAAAGGTTAGGAACCTTAGCTCGAATGCGGAGGCACTGTCAATATTCCTGTCTGTCTTATAACAGCAGTACTGCTGTGTTCGTTTTGGAAGGGAGAGGTAAGGCAGAAACTTACAGGTCTTCCTACTCAGTCTTGTAGTTAATTTTTTTTTTGTAAAAACATGCATAACCCACCTTATGGTAACCAGTAACCACCACAGCAGCCCACGGACTCTGTGTGGTTCGACTCCAGAAGCACCACCGCCACATCTATTTCTGCCTAATAACAGCAGTGTTATGCGCAGTTGTGTTCTGGTCTGAAGGGTGTGGTAAGGGAGATATACTTTTCCGAGGCTTTCCAACTTAGTCCTCAGGGGTAGCAACGCATATGTGGCTAACCTTAGGCGAGACTTTGATCTTACCTAGGTTTGATTACGGGTGTCCATGGGCGGCAGTGGCCACTTACCATCAGGTGGGCTGCATGCTCGTTTGCTACTTCCATACTATAAAAAAAAAACCGGAGATAAGATCAGTTCAGCCTGAGGTCGACAACAGATATGTTGTTCCCACTGAGGACTAAGTTGAAACGCCTCAGATAGGTATATCTTTCTTTAAAAAGCCTTCAAACAGAACACATCAGCGCTTTTGATATAACTGGCTCACTTATATATGAGGCGATCATCTTAGTTCTCGAAAACAACAACGTAACTGTGATCGACTTCAAATATCAACCCTGTTCTATATGAAGTTCCTTACAGATGTATATGGGCGGTACTAACCACTTACCATCAGGTGGACTGCATAGTCGTTTGCTATTTCAGTCTGATAAAAAAAAAGTGGTGGTGATGCCTCTGAAATTGAGCAACAAAAGGGTTCTAACACCTTCAAAAACATTTTCCTAAAAAAATTAAATAAAAACACACGTGACCGACTTCAGGTAACGCTCTATATCCTCGTTTAGATTTTAAAAGAAACAAAGGAGGGAGACATAGATAATAATTGCATTCAATGTGCGTTAGCTAATATCATTTCAAAAATCACATTTACGCAGAACAAAGACAAACGTGTCAGGATAAATTAAGACCAGAGGAACATCGGGTTTCATATTCGATTATGCCATTCCTTTGGTATTTCCGAAACGCCACCAACGGCTAATTTTAAACTACATTAGCAATAATAACTGAACGAAATAGTAAAATGACATAAATTAAGATGTCATGATACGGTCTCTGCATTGAAAATTTGCATGCCAGGTTATTTTGCAAAGTTACGTGTATATTATGTTATTAAAAAAATACATTGATTTAATGGTTAAAGATAATGCTTTGTAATCTAGTAGCCATCAAGATCTTCAAATGTGGGAAATATACTAATCAACACTTGGCAGCCACCATGACCACTATAGCTCTAAAAAAAAAATTGATACAAGTTGAAGATATGTCGGAAACATACGAACATACACACTGATGTACAAAATAATATAAGTATACATCAAGAACACAAGCACTTAGGTACACACACATACATACATTGGCATGCCCGTTTGATAGGAAGTAAGGCGAATGTAAAATTCTGGAAGAGAGGGGCACCTAACACAAGCGTATACAGTGGTTCTCAAATACTTTATCTATGTGATTTATAAACCAATATCGTTAGCGCTGCACGAAAGAAAACAAAAAAGAAACAGTTTTTTTATTCTGGAAGAGAGGAGCCTACCTAACACAAGAGTATACAGTGGTTCCCAAATACTTTAACTATGTGATTTATAAACCAATATCGTTAGCCCTGCACGAAATAAAAAAAAAAGTTTTTTTTTAATGAATTAATTACATAGTGCAGCTATGTGTAATATAATTCACATATTATTTTAATATGTTATTCATTGATATGCGGATGAACAGATAGACGTATAGGACGAGATTGTAAGGGTGACGTTTTTGCCATTCGGTTACGGATGCATAATAAAAAGAAAATTTAGGGTCGGTCGCAGGTGGCTCGCGTTTATATTTGTAAATAGGGATACAGTAACCGATTTAACTGTAACCATAATAACCGGCTTACGTTTCAAGGCACTGTATTGATAATACGATTATTTTTGATGCATTTAAAGGGAATCTTCACTAAACTGTTTCAATATCGAAACCGATAAATAGTTACGGTTTTTAAGTAAGAAATGAAACGTTAAATATATATCGACATATAAAAAGAATGGACGGTGCTAGAGCAGTCGAAACTATCAATATATTTTTTTATATAGTATGAAAGTAACAAACGAGCATGCAGCCCATCTGATGGTAAGTGGCTACTGCCGCCCATGGACATTTGTAATCAACCCTAGGTAAGATTAAAGTCTCATCTAAGGTTAGTCACAGATGCGTTGTTACCCCTGAGGACTAAGATGGAATGCCTCGGAAAAGTATAGCGCATAACACTGTTGTTATAAGGCAGAAATAGGTATGGCGGTGATGCTGCCGGAGTCGAACCACAAAGAGCTGTACCACCTTCATAATTGGACCCGTGGCAGAAAAGATGCAGAGGAAAGACCCAGAAAGCGATAGAAACACTATGTGGAAGAAGATTTCAAGACCATCAGGTCAGGAAAATCGCTTGGAGAGGGAAGCTGTGAATAGAGCAAACAGGCGGAAATCGTTAAGGAGGCCAAGGCCCGCAAAGGGTTTTATCACCGTAGGAAAGCAACGCAAAGTTAAGAAAATACTAAGGAGAAATACTAGTAACATAAAAAATACTATAAAAGTAACGTCAATCCATGTAACTTTGTCGAAATATTGGTAAAAAGAAATTTAAAAAAAAACCGCATTTGTATCAACCGTGACTTTTATACAGAGATCCGTGAATCTAGCAAAGTTAAAAACAATTACAGCCAAACGATTACATTCCATGAACATCTTTAGCCGAAATAGAACAAATCTTATACAAACGGATCACCCGCGTCGCTACCTCTTTAGACAAAGTTATAATGCATGTAACCTACTAGCTGAAGTATCTGTGCTTCGCTACGAGACATAAAAAATGTCGTCATATTCAAAATTTTGCAAAATGTCAAAATCAAAAGTAGTCTATAAGTTTACCAGGTAAATAAGCTACATACATGCAGAATTTTATGTAAATCGGACCAGTGGTTCTTGCGTGATTGAGTAACAAATAGACGATCTCCTTTTTATGTATTAATATAGATATAGATACATCGCCTCATACGCGCGAACATAGCTGTTACAGGCAATAAATGGTCATGCCTCATAAACCTTTAAAGGTTTTTCACACTTCTAGATCCGCCGGTAGACATACCGATCGCATACCGTCGTGTCCATAGATACCTTAAACGAACACATTAACACTCGTATCGTTGAATTCGATACATTGCGTTGCAATATCAAGAAAGTGTAAGTAATATTAACAATATCAAGTAGTTATAAGTAAGCGTATAGTGTAGTAAAGTAGCAAATAGTGCAGTGTTTTTCAAAGTGTGGTTCACGACCCCTTAGGACATCGCAAAGCCTCAGTATAACAGAAAAAAGATTCCATATTTCTGACGAAATTAAATACTAGTCAAAAACAGCGGACGGTGGGGGTATTTATACTAATATTATAAAGCTGAAGAGTTTGTTTGTTTGTTTGAACGCGCTAATCTCAGGAACTACTGGTCCGATTTGAAAAATTCTTTCGGTGTTAGATAGGCCATTTATCGAGGAAGGCTATATATCATCGTCGAAACTTACGCGGGTGAATCCGCGGGGCGCAGCTAGTAATATATATTCGTCGCTTGTTTGTCATGTCATGAAGAAGATTGAAAAACATTGCTATAGAGCCTATATGAATTTATAAGTTTTTCTTACTAAGATTGGAGTTGAAATCTCAGGCACACCAGATTTTATGTGAAAATTAGAAATTAATTATATTACTTACTAGGAGAGATAGGTAAAGGTGCCTGAGAGTTCTAAAAAATTAAATGTGTGAAGACTACCAATCTGTTCTTGGATGTAAGGATGTATCTTACTTACAGTACCTAGGAAAAGTTTTTGGGCAATATTCCGATTTTGCCTTAAAATTTTTCCTAGGTACTGCAAGGTAACCTAGGTAATCAGTGCTCAGGACAATAAAACTTTATATTTACACTATGAATCACGATGATTTGAATCATAATAAAATTTAAATTATCCTTATTTGCTTTAAATAACATTATACATACAGTTATAATGTATAATATTTTATATGATATATTATGTATTATACATTATATAACAGGTATCATATATTAAGTAACACCTTGGTTATTTAAACGTTGGTTTTGCACAAAAACAGAGTAACTTTTTGTGTGCTAGAGGTATTGTATGTATGTAGTTCATTACAGCACGTTGCAGCTGATTGGCTATAACCCTTTTAATATCGTGAAATGAACCATGCCATGATGTCCTAATACATATTCGTTAAACTATTATAATTTAAAAATAGCCATTTTTACCCGACTGCGTCAGAAGAAGGGTAATGTTTTTCGAGCGTATATATGTATGTTTGTTTGTATATATGTCCATTTCTTTGGCACGCCCTGCAAGCCAAACGGCTTGACGAATTGTGACATATCACATATCATTAGAGTTGTCTCAGTTTGGAAAGTGACATAGGCTATATAATTTTTATAATTGACGCTTGAAAATTGGGGAAAGGGGAGCGACGACTTTTTTTAATATCACAACAATATGGATATCAAATGAAAGCTAGTAAATATACAATTCTTAAATATATATATATATTATAATACTTTTACTTGATTATTTTGACGAAAACTCCTTTAAAGCGTTTAATAAATGTATCATTACGAATAAAAAAATCGTTTAAAGCAGTCGGCTTTTTGTTTTAATATTTTTAACAATGTTACTAGTATTTCATACTACATTGCTACTCACTCACTCTTGCGACTCACGTCACGTTTACCACAGTTATGAGTGTCCCATGTGTTAATCTAGGTTATAAACTATCTGTGTATATACATACATGTGCAAACAACTTCATATTATAAGCTCTTTCCAAAGTAAATCTAAAGTAAAGCTGCTCTGGACTAGGAAGGTCACATATTTAAGTAAGTCTGCAACCACTCCCTTCCACTAAAAGACAAGAGTTGCTTCACGCTAGAACCTTACTCGTTCTACCATCTAGCCATAGTGAAATAGGAATTTTACTATGATCTAGCCAACTTGATCGGACTTAGACAACATTTTGAAGGGAATGTAGAGGCTAACAGAAACAGTAAGTTAGAGATTCCCAAAGTTATTTCACCTACCGGGCCTTGTAATAATCAATTAATTCCCAAACTTATTTCACCTACCGTGCTTTGTAATAATCAATAATTGTATAGCCTCTCCTCCAAATATTTAATTGGGCTTTTTTTAATAGGTCAATAGAACACTACAAAAAAAAAGAAAAATTTGACAGGTTTTGATTTTTTCTTAACTTTGCAGAATCTTAAGGTAGTCTATATTTAAAGACTCGCTTTACTTATGATTTAAACAAATACAAAACTATAGTAAATAAGGGCTATTGAGAAAGGTTATAGAGTTGTAAATATGACTGTAATACACACGGAAAACAGTGGTAGAGTCATAGTAGAGTCAACAAATCGATATTTTTATTACATCACTACGCGGCACAAATCGACGGTTGGCGCAATTGTTTCCTTGACAGACGATATATTGTTCCATTAAAACCACACAGACCGCAAACTCTACATATATGTAATTTTGCTTGTATTTTAAGAGGAATCTTATTATAGTGGACAGTAGCGATTCAACTTGCTGTGCTCGATTATAGCAATTAAGAATTACAAAATCAATCAAATAATAACAACAACATCTAAACAAAAAAATATTTTAAAAACAAAATCCCCACTGCTAAAATTGAAATTAAAACAACATACATATATTGAGAAATGTGTATAATTGAAAATAAAATTAAGGTATATTGTAACGGTCTATTAACTAGATTTCACTTGATACCCATATTGACATAATATGAAAAAGACGTTTCTTGCACCCCCCCTTTTTCCTATTTTCCTATTTATAGACGCAGTTTTAAAAAAAGAAAATAGCAGATATTACTCTGCACACTGAAAAGATTCTAAATATATGTCATATGTTACAATCCGTCAAACCACTTGGGTAGCTACAGAAATTGACATACATACATACAATCATACATACCTACATATGCTCGAAAAACATTACCCTCATGATGCAGTTGGGTAAAAAATCAATGTTGCACGGCTGGAATTAGAATCTGGGACCCTAGATTGAGATTCCGAATTTTAATCATTAGACTCTCCCGAGAACTTTATTAAGAACTGTCAAATGTAGACTTGCACACAATTTTTTACAGTAATAAATAAAATTTAGAAAATGCGTATGAGAAACAATTTGGCAACGATTTGAAATAATAGCATGTAGTATATTTCAAACGAAACTAAACAATCAGTTATCAGTGTAATAGACAAAAAAATGTGCTAAAGGACGGCTCCCAGTCAAAACATAAATTAATCTCAGTCCAATACTTTAATAATTGAGTTTTGCAAATCACGAGTACATCTTGAGAACTTGTTCTTACTACCGCGTCGCATTATTTCCACATAGCCTAATTAAGTTCACGTATTACAATTTTAATGAATTTCTGTGAACAATGTTTCGTAAAAACAATTAATAGACTGTATTAAAGTTTGTATGTATGGACGTTTGTCATGATTATGATTGCTACCCATACTATAAAAATAAGTTTTGTACTTTATTTGGGGTAATTGTACTTTAAACTTTATGAGAAAAATAAAGTTCGCGAAAATACTTAATTTTGCGTGATTTCGGATTAAAAAAAGAGTTTGGTCCTAAGCATTTTTCCGTGAAAATAGGCATATTAGGTACAAAGTTTCTATAGTAGAATATTTAGATTTGGCAAGAGATACAGGTGTCAAAGATCGTCTAGTATTCCCACTTTTTTTGGCCCACTTAAATTCCTCTTGCTCCATCCTAAAAGTTGCCTAGTGCTACAATATTAACGAAATAAAATAATTGTACTTTATATGTAAACTTACTTTTTATGTTCTACCAATGCCAGTCATAGCCAATGTACTTTAATTGCTTGTCTGTGTGCATACAGACCTTAACATATATCTATACATATAAATAAAATTGAAATGTCTGTTTGTAATATCAAAATAATAGCTTTTTATCTAATGCATACGGAAGTATATATGATACTGATACCGAAACATTAATTACTAAAATTTTTGTCTGTCTGTCTGTCTATCTGTCTGTCTGTCTGTCTGTCTGTTTATTCTAGGTAATCTCTGAAATCGCTGAACCGATTTTGACGGTTTCATTGTTGAATAGCTGATGTCATAAGGCGTAACTTAGGCTACTTCTATTTTAAAAAATGTAATTAGGGTTCCGCATATAAACATAGAACCTAAGAAACCGCGCGCGCTCAACGCGCATGCAGCCATCGTCACTGCCGCTAATGTCAGTTGCTATCAATCCTTTCTAAAACAATGATTTAATTTTAGAATTGTATAAGGTTTAAAATTTTGGCTATATGTAACTTCATAAAGTTACATTTTTTAAACGCTTGTATAACCACGGGGCTCAGCTTGTTATATTATATATTTGTACATATGTAAACGTAATTAAAAATTAACTAATTACACTAATCAGTATGGTATCCCCTACCTTGTGAACATTAATTAGTGTATTAATAAAATTAATAAATTTGATAATTATGAGCGTGAAAGAATATAAACTAGCAGTAAGAAGTAAGAATATATAAAAGCATAAAATGAAAGTAATTGAGAATAAAAATTAATCTTAGTTTAATTAAGTTACTTACCGTGCATATGCATATTATCTTAATGACATGTTAATTAATTATTTCGTATATAATGTCACTTGTCGGCTTTCATTTTGTTTTATTTGTTTAACTGAATATTAAATAGCGTTTAGTAAAATCATTTGTAATTTTAGCTTACAAACGCTGTTTTGTACGAATTATCCTTAAATTTGTATCTATAATTTTAGAATTGAAAATTTGGTGCTCTAATTCCACTGCCTGACCTTGTATTTGTTATTTATTAAATCATTAATTAAAAAGATAATAATTAATAAACATTGTTTAAATTTTACCAGGCTCTCCTGTAAGATTTGCATGTTTGTGCAATATTCATGCAAATTGTATATGCAAATATGCATTTGCAATTCTAGGTTTGGGAAGTTTAAATTTTATTATTGACCAATGGTGCCACGTGGTTTTACTGACTTTTAAAATCTAATATAAATTTAAATTTTGATAATATTTAATAGAGTCGATGAATTTTTGTGAAATACAGACTTCAAGAAAAGTAGTACATATTAAAACCTTGCAATTGAATTCAGCAGTTTTGGGTTAATGTGATTTTAACACACATATAAATATACAGTCATAATTCAAAAAATCACATAAACGGGCTATTATTTCAAATTCACAGTTGTACGATATTTTTTTGGTGCAATTTTTATTACTTATCAATCAATACGCAAAGTAAGAGTTACATAATAATACTATTTTTTTTTAGGCACAATAAACATCGAAATTCGTGACATTTTTTTCTCACTTTTAACGCATAAATAAATAAAATATATTATTTTTAATGAAACTATTGTTTTACATGCATTTTTTCAGAATCTCGTATCAGAATTAAGACTTGAATATATTTTTTTCACTTGAACACGTAATATAAACATACAACGTAGAGTTGTAGCTGTACTAAACGCATTATTTTCGAATGAACAACAACATGAGCCTGATATCTTTAAAATTGTTTATAAATAGCAGCCAATACTTTGGCTATCGACGCCTGAGACACCCAAAATCAATTTTTAATTGAAACGGTTTATTTAGTCACCAATACCGGAACAGTCTCGGTTACTCTCGTGAGAACATTGCAGTCACCTCCTTGATTCATCGACTCATTGTTATTGCATCCAGTCGATGATTTGTTTTCATTGAATGCATTTTACGTCGAGGTCACTGAACTCCGGAGCATGGACGCACTTACGCCCCCCGCCTATTCACCACCCCATGGAAATACCACGCTTTACAAGGAAAAGTAAATCACTAGGTAAAAACACTGAACATACCCTCGCTTCCACAATCGGCACACACATTATTTCCGGGTTTCTTAAGCAACTCCTGTAACAATTTCTCGTTATGATCTACCATCGTGGAACTTTTGCATCAATAATGAAGACACACGCTACTAGCGTACGTCGCCACCCGAAAGTCGAACGCACGCCTCGGACGCGTTCTCTGCCACTGCGCGAGGGAGCGAGCGAGACTTCGACCGACGACGCGACGCGGCTATTCGGTTCAACAGCGCCATTTCGTTTCGCCGTTTCGCTCGCTCATACTCGGAATCCGTTAGCTTGAATGAGATAGAAAGGGAGGTCTAGTTTCGGTACATGAATGAAATCAGTAGTAGTGGGAATACGAATACGTGTCTGTGCACAATGTTGTTGATGTCTCGTAAAAGTTTTCGATGTGTGAGTATGGCGTAGTACGTGATACAACGTAATAGAGCCGCCGCCGTCTCGCGTAAATACTAGGTAGGCATATGTACACTGGGGTAGAGTAGACGGTATACATACGTATAAACTCTAGAATAATAACTCAATAATAAAGCGGACTCCAATGATTATACTGTTAGATACCACAATAGCGTGTAGTTTTTTGTTGAGCTGACTTAAGAGTAATGTTCGTTAAGTTATATTACTCATAATGAAACTATAGATAATACTTAATGGTGTTTAAGTTATTGTATTTGAAGGTGGGTGAACTTTTCGTAGAGTTCAATTATAGAAGTACCGATCACACATCGTCACGTAATTAACGAGCCAAATGGTATTTCAAGTATTTGTACGGATGACCGCTGGTAGCATTGTTTTAGGCAAGTCAATGCTCCTGAGAGGAGATTAAGATATCTGTAATCTGAATCAAAAATCTACAGCTGAGTATGGTTTTCTATAATTTAGTTTATTTTATGTACAATTTTATTTTAATTCTTGGCTATTATATAATAATTCCAAGGTTCCAACGCACATGCAGTGAACTCAAAAATCCCATTTTATTTATGGCTTTATATTGTCCATACGCTTACACATATAAAAGATTTAACAAAAATGTATTTTACATATACACATACCGAATCGCATTAAACAACAACAACAGAACAAATTTAATAATAACAAAATTGGGTCTCGTGGGTAGAGTTCTGGGAGAGAGTGGGATTTCTTTTCAGAAATTAAAGTAAGTACTTTGGTTATAAAAGGTAGAAAGAAAGGACGTGGTTTCAAAATGAAGTAAATTTTTCCGTCTTTCTTTGCCCAAGGCAATTTTTAGGCTGCAATGAGAGGAGTCAGCACAAATAAAGGGGAAATCTAACACAAGTTAAATCTTAAATTGGGTACTGGAGTCAACGTAATACAGTTTCGGAGATACTTTTATATTTTTACTTAAGCATGTATTTAAAATTATTTGATACCTCTAACTGTTAGAAAATGTAAATATTGTATCAAGTGTGTTCTTACTGTATTTGTTTTTGTTTTTTTGTTTTAATAAAGATTATTATTACTATTATTAATCTAGATAATGTTCGACCTGCATGTTAATGACAATAAGGAGAAAAAAATGGTCGCCTATCCTAAATATTTAGGAACCTTGCCATTATAATATATTCGTTTCACGCAAATATGCTGACGACCAAACATTTTTAATCCTAGATCATACAAAATAAAGAATTTTTAAAATAAAGTATTTAAGTTTTCTCATAAAGTATAAAGTACAATTACCCCAAATAAAGTATAATACTTTATTATAAAAGCGGGTGGCAAAACGCTACTTGTTGGTGTGAATATGAAGATGTTTCATTTTGTTCGGTGTTTTAAAATGCGCTTCAGTGCGAAAACGATTTTGTCTGAAATATTAATATATTTTTAACCGACTTCCAAAAAAGGAGGAGGTTCACAATTTTTTTTTATGTTTGAACCTTCGCTACTTTCGACTAGGTGAACTGGTTTTGTCATTTTTCTTAAATTGAAAGCTGATACTTCCCGTAGGGTACCGTTTTAATCTGGTTCAATTCTGATAAAGGCATCCATAAGTAAACCACATAAGTCTTAAATTTGCATTTAGCGTATTCGCGACAAATAGACAAATAACTCAGCTTCTACCTATCCGATTCTTATGAAACTTGAAATTAACATTAGGTATTTAGGATGAATTGATATAATGAAAAATGTGACCTCCTACTCCTCGATCCTGATGATGTAGGGGTATTGCTAGATACAGTAAGATTTCAATGTTATATACGATGAAAATTTTGACCTTCAACTCCTCAAACCTAATGATGCAGGGTACTGCAAGCCTAAGTAATAAGAGTTAGCTATTTGGTGCTTACGGATATATAATGAGATTGATAAGCAGAGACTACGATGAAAAAAATAGACCTTCAACTCATCAAACCTGATGATGCAGGGTACTGCAAGCCTTAGTAATAAGAGTTAGTCATTTGGCGTTACGGATATATGAAGAGATTGATAAGCAGAGACTACCATGAAAAAATTGGCCTTCAACTCGTCAATCTGATGAAACAGGGTTACTGCAGTACTAAACCATAAATGTAGGCCAGTTGGTGCTTACGTATATGTAGTAAGATTAGGTAGTATCCAGAGATATAAGATGAAAATTTTGATCTTCAACTCCTCAAACCTGATGATGCAGGGTACTGCAAGTCATATTTATAGCTTAGGATTAGGTTGAGCTGTAGGGATTTATATTGGATGGAACAGGTTTGGTTGGAACATAATAGAAAACATAAAACTAAGCGAGCAGGTCGCGGCAGCACCCTGCGCGCGGATGCGCGCTGATCATATAAATACAGATCGAACTTTTATTCACCTCTATATGAAATAATTTATAAAAGTTTTCTTAGTCATGGCCTTACTTTACCTTGCCAAATTACATACCTTGCCAATTTGACGCAAATGGACATGGGACAAAACAATATTGGTAATATTGTTTTGTCCCATGGGCTATTCTACGTCTCATTGCGGGTACAACATAACAGACTCATTGTTTACTTTGGTACCAAAAGCGAAAAAATTAGATTTCTAAATAATTTAAAATCAGAGAGTAAATTTTACTGTTTTATTAATGTATGCCTCTACCTTTTTGTATTATTTTAATTCTACAAAATAAAGACTATTGCGTAACAAAATCATAATAATACGAATATTAAAAATGCGGAAGTTTGAGAGGATGTATGTATATTTGTATATGTCTTTATTACTTTCACGCAAAAAATAATTGTCGAATAGAGAATCTAAATAGAGAATTTACGGCCTAGATCAGTGTTTCGCAAACTTTTTGTGTTCAAGATACATCTAGGAAAACGAAAAATTTTGGAGGTACACCACGAATTATAAATCAGTTTTTAAGCAATATTAATGAACATTTATTATTTATCAAAGAAACAATAAATGTTAATCAACAAACAAACGAACAATCAACAAACCTAAACTTTAAATTGCAGAAAATGTAATGGGATGCTTATAACCAAAAATCTTCTATATTTGTTTTAATTTTAAAGAATATATTTTAATTTTACGTGCGATCCGTTCTCATTTCCATCAGTTCAGGAAGAACTGATGGAAATGAGAACGGACTCATTTATTGGTAAGTGTCCAAGAGGAATGCTCTCGAAGGATGGATTTACTTACTAAAAATAAGTATACAATAACCTTATTTTTCACACCACACCAACTAATGATCACGGTACACCAGTGTGCCGCGGAACACACTTTGGGGAGCACTGGCGTAGTTTAACCAATAGGATAGGTACATATTATCCTGGCAAATGTGACTGAAGCGGGCGGAGCCACGGGAATAAGCTAGTAAACAATAACGTCACAAAATAAAAATACGTGTAATTTTTATATTGCTAAAAGACTTTAAACTTTACATAAGCAAAGTTCTTGGTTACCCTGAGACAACTCTGAAAGTTGAAGACTTCTTGAAGACCAGACTGATGCTCATTATGGAATTTAATCCTTAGCTTTGATACACTTGGATATTATACAAGATAAATATGATAAATTTGTATTTGTTAAGCAAAAACAATTTCTACATTCAGCTTTACATAGTATTTGCCTATAAATGCTTTGATCATTCAAAAAACCAGTAGACAGATCCAGATTCTGAACAAAAATCTACAGATACTGAAAATGCTTTTGTCTGCGGTTTCTTCGTCTTAACAATCTTATAAAATTTTGTTCAAAGGGAGATTCATGGTAATTTTAAATAATAGTATTATGAGCTAATTTTGTTATTTGTATAGTTATCTGGTATTCCCTGGAGCACTTGATAGGTGCTTATTTCTGGAGTGAAAAGTAATATTTGTGATTCCCGGTAAATAAAGTGTTTTTTTTTTCAAATCTCTACTTCACCCCGTTGCTATTAATACATATTATATTTGGTTTGATACATTTTTTGTGAAAAGCTGCATTTTATTTTTGTAATGAGTTTTACTACATTTAAGTTAAAATTTGATCTAGCGCAAGTACCTACTGCATTTATTTAATTAAGTTTTGGCCGACAATTGAAAATATATAGGTAATACTTTTTTTTTCTACTCACGTAGACAACATACTTTTCACAAAACTACCGTAAAAACATAAATTTTGCAAAAATGTCAATAACAGCTTTGTTTATTACGAGAGCAGATAAGTTTTCCAACTTATTTTTCTGAGTAGCAACGCATGTGCTCATTCAGGTAGAACTCTACGTATCTGGAGTTGATTATAAAGGCCAATGATTGGTAGTCCAACAAGTGTTCTGCATTTTTTTTATTAGATTCAAGTAGAAAACGAGCTAGCAGTCCACCCGATGGTTACCCGAAAAGGGGTAGACAGTATCTAAAGTCTGAGTTTCAAGCTTGCAAAGCCTGCAAGCTTGTTTTGGTACTTAATTTTAATAAAAGAAATACTGTTCTAACGCGTAAACAAATAAAAGAGGGAAAGATGTGTTATTTGGAAAATGCAGACACATAAATTTGATTGACTGTATAAGTAATAAGAAAACAAAGGAATAAAAGGGACATGACACTTAAATTACCGTATGCATTATTCCATAAAAACAATGGTTTGGATAAGATGACTCATAATTATTATTTTATTGTCTGGAAACGAACTGTAATATAATAAAAACCAAATAAATCTCGCCAAACGTCGTCCCCTTTGTACCTTCACTTCGTCCTTCGCTGTCCATACCCGTATGCCTTAGAATAAATTTGTAACGTTATACACATTACAAATTTATTCTAAGGCTTACTACACATTAACATTAATTAAGTTCACTAAAAATAATTATAATTATCTATACTAATATTATAAAGCTGAAGAGTTTGTTTGTTTGAACGCGCTAATCTCAGGAACTACTGGTCCGATTTGAAAAATTCTTTCGGTCTTAGATAGCCCATTTATTGAGGAAGGCTATAGGCTATATATCATCGTCGAAACTTACGCGGGTGAATCCGTGGGGCGCAGCTAGTGTATTATATAATAATATCTATACTAATATATAAAGCTGAAGAGTTTGTTTGAACGCGCTAATCTCAGGAACTACTGGTCCGATTTGAAAAATTCTTTCGGTGTTAGATAGCCCATTT